>JAPQNM010000016.1:10512535-10515035 GCA_029783475.1 Metacarcinus magister
ATAATGTGGGCAGTTGGGAAGGGAAGAATACATGGATCTGTGTGTATGCACCTGTAAATGCGAGAAGCAGAAAGGGGAGAGAGGAGATGAAGTTCTGGAATCATGTGAACGAGTGTCTGATGGAGATTAAAATAAGGATAGGATAACATTAATTGGAGACATGAGTGGAAGGGTTGGGAGTAGTGAGGTAGCTGGTGTGGTGGGGAAGTGGGGCGTGGATGGAGTGAATGGAAATTGTAAATATCTGGTGGCTTATATGCGGAAAAAGGGCTGTTCTTAGCAAACACCTTTTTTTCTGCATAGAATAATCCACAGGTACATTTGGACAAGGATATAAGAGAGGGGTGAACGGAAGAGTATGCTTGATTACATAGCAGTGGATGAGAAATTGAGGAAGGATGTGTTGGATGCTAAGGCAGTGAGAGGGATGTATGAAGGGTTGGACCACTACGTTGTGTTAGCAAAGATAAAGATAAAAGGTAGATGGGAGTATGGCAGGAGAAATGGCAAGGGGAAGGTGAGTAAGGTGCCAGCTAGTGAAAGGATAGAGAGGAAAGAGTTTAAAGAGCAGTATGAAACGAAGGCATGCGAGAGACTGACAGAAGCTAGGTTGACAGTTGAAGGGGTAAGTGTTAGTGATGTAGTTAGGGTGTTCAAAGATGCTGTAACTGCAGAAGCAGCAGAAGTGGTTGGGTATATACTTCTTAGGGTTCAGAGGAAGGGAAATACATGGTGGACAGATGAGATAACGGAGGCTATAGAAGGGAAGAGGCGAGCATGTAAGAAAATGCTACAAAAGAATGTGGCAGAGGAGGTTAGAGCTGGAAGGAGAACTCGGTACAAGTCTTGGAATAGGAAGGTGAAGGAGTTAGTGAAAGAGAGTCAAAGGAAAGTAGATGAAGAGTTTGGTATAAAACTGAGTGATAAGTTTAATGAAATTTTGTTTTTTTAATTTGGAAGGAAGTGTCAATGTGATAATTAAGAGAGAGGATGGAGTTTGTGTAAGTGGTAAAGAGGCGAGTGTGGTGGATGAATTTTATAATGTATATACGAGAAGAAAAAAAGCTGAAGGTAAATGCTGGGAAAACTAAGGTTATGGTTTTTGAGAGAAGAGAAGTAGAGGTGGTTGATGTTAACACACTTTATAGGGTGAGTGTGTCAACAGTAGGAAGGTGTGAGGTAGTTCAAGGAGGAGAGAAAATGGAAGATGTGAGAGAGTTTAAGTATTTGGGAACAGTGCTATGCAAGTATGGTGGGATGGAGGAGAAATAAAAGAGAGGGCTATGCAAGGCAGGTGTGTCATAGGGTCATTTGCAGGGATTATGAGAAGAAGGAATGTATCCATGAAGGTAAGGAGAGGATTAAGGAACAGTATATGCCTGCCAACACTGACGTATGGATGAGAGACTTGGACATGGAATAGGGCACAGCAGCCAAGAATGAGTGTCGTAGAAATGAGTTATTTGAGAGGATCATGTGGCGGGACAAGATGGGAGGATGAGAACAATGAAAGTGTGTATGAAAGGTGTGGCAAAGGACCTTGTGTAAATGAAGTGGAGTGAAGTGGTGTAGTGGGTGGTAAAAAAATACTGTGAGGGGGTTTGGTCATATTGAGAGGAAAAATAGTAAAAAGTTTGTAAAAAAGTGTATGTGAGTTAAATTGTGGGTCCTAGGAGGAGAGGAAGGCCAGTTGTAAAATGGAAGGATAGGGTAAAGGAGTACATACATGAAAGAGTTATTGATAGAGAAGGAGGGAATGAACTAGCAAGGAGGGAGTGTTTGGATAGGAAGAGATAAAGGCTCTTCTGCCGTGGCTATCCCCTTGGGGAACCTTTCCGGAGGGAACGAGATAGAACGCGTCATAAACTATAGATAAATAGATAGATAGATAGTGTGTATGTGTGTGTGTGTGTGTGTGTGTGTGTGTGTGTGTGTGTGTGTGTGTGTGTGTATGTGTGTGTGTGTGTGTGTGTGTGTGTGTGTGTGTGTGTGTGTGTGTGTGTGTGTGTGTGTGTGTGTGTTTGTATGTATATGTGTGTGGTTTACTCTCTACCTTCCTCCTCTTCTAATAGTCAGTTGTGAAAGTCTCATATGTGCAATCGGCCTGCTGCCCACCCTGACCCGCCCCTCCCACCATCTGCTGCTGATACCCCTGTGATGTCGCGTTGGTGCTGTCATTTCCGCACTGTGCTGTGCTGCACGCCTTACACACCACTGTCAACGGTCTGTGTGAGGACCCTGAACGCACTGTATCACACAAGCTGTTGAATATTCGAAGTCGTTGAGTCTGCTTATCCAAGACGCATGACAGGCCGTGAGGCACCGCTGGGATCACCTCAGATGAGCTCGTGGTGATGAGTCCCTCAGCGGCCGTGTCCTCATCCTCCTGAGGCTCGCATCAAATCATGTCACCATATAAATCTTTTCCAAAATTGGAAATTGTCCGAAACTCTACCACGTCGCCCTTCCACCTCTTGGTGAGGACGCCGCGTCGGGCCGG
>JAPQNM010000016.1:10520035-10528233 GCA_029783475.1 Metacarcinus magister
TGTAAAGAGGACAGTAGGAGAATAGAAGCAAGGGGTGGAGATCCAGTTAACATTAGAGGTGTCTCGACACTACTCTTTTGAAAGAGTTTAAGTCATAGGCAGGTGGAAAAACAGACAAAGGAAGAGAGTTCCAGAGTTTACCAGTGTAAGGGATGGAAGAGTGAAGATACTGGTTAACTCTTGCATTAGGAAGATGGACAGAATAAGGATGAGAAGAAGTAGAAAGTCTTGTGCAGCGAGGCCGCGGGATGGGGGAGGCATGCAGTTAGCAAGTTCAGAAGAGCAGTCAGCATGAAAATAGCGGTAAAAGATAGATAAAGATGCAACATTGCGGCGGTGACTTAAAGAATCAAGAAAGTCAGTTTGGCTGCCAATCGCTATATTCACTAGGGACAGATGGATGGCAGGACTTAGCAATTTGTGTATGTGTGTCTTTATTTGACGAAACGAGGAACTGCCTCCCCCAACCCATCATATCTCTCTCTCTCTCTCTCTCTCTCTCTCTCTCTCTCTCTCTCTCTCTCTCTCTCTCTCTCTCTCCTCTCTCTCTCTCTCTCTCTCTCTCTCGCTCTCGCTCTCGCTCTCTCTCTCTCTCTCTCTCTCTCTCTCTCTCTCTCTCTCTCTCTCTCTCTCTCTCTCTCTCTCTCTCTCTCTCTCTCTCTCTCTCTCTCTCTCTCCCTCCATCGAGTATCGAGAAAGATAGATAGATATATAGATAGATAAATAGATAGATAGATAGAGAGAGAGAAAGAGAGAGAAAAAAACACAAGATCATAAGAAAACAAATTACAGAAGACATATTGGTCTATATTTTAGATATCTGCTGGGAAAACTAAGACACTACGTGCAAGAGAACATGGTAGACCAGAAGAAGACTCCTTCTCCGCCCACCTCTTCCTCCAGCAACATGTTAGCAGGAAACATATTGAAGGGAACACCATGTACCTTGTAGAAAACTAGGGCACGGCATTTTATGATAATAAAAGAAGTTAGAAGAAGATACTAGACTACCACAAATGTTGTTGCATCCTGGGAGGGATATAACTTTATTGATTTCAACAAAGTGTTGTCACTACACTTCTCATCTAAAAGACATGGAAAACCGTTTCATTTCTTAGAGGCTCAGACCATGCAATTTATTAATTGGTTGATAAAAAAAAGCTGAGAGAGAGAGAGAGAGAGAGAGAGAGAGAGAGAGAGAGAGAGAGAGAGAGAGAGAGAGAGAGAGAGAGAGAGAGAGAGAGATTACTTTATACATGTATATTTATTAATGACAGAATGTGGCTTTTAGATAGAAAAGCAATAGCATTGCTTTCTTTAGCCTGTAAGTTTGCAACTATCTATGTAATGTAGATACTAACTGTTCTGTATGCGCTACTTTGTTTAAATAAAAAAATAAAAAGAGAGAGAGAGAGAGAGAGAGAGAGAGAGAGAGGAGAGAGAGAGAGAGAGAGGAGAGAGAGGAGAGAGAGAGAGAGAGAGAGAGAGAGAGAGAGAATGGGAAAACTCTCTCTCTCTCTCTCTCTCTCTCTCTCTCTCTCTTTCTGGCCTCCAAAGAGGAGTAAGGGAATGGCAAGGGAGGAGGGCAGAGAAAGGACGATAGGAGAATTTAAGTAGAAAACAAGCTCAGGATTGAGACGGAAGGGTGGAAGAGGAGAAGGAGGGGGTGGGGAAGGAGAGAGCAATGATACGACTGAGTGATTCTCCGTTCTCTCTCTCTCTCGCTCTCTCTCTGTGTGTGTGTGTGTGTGTGTGTGTGTGTGTGTGTGTGTGTGTGTGTGTGTGTGTGTGTGTGTGTGTGTTTCATTCACCACGGTCTTCAAGATCACACGCTGATCGTCAGCCATTACCCTCCCGTAGAGAGTTTAGAGATCATTCTAGCCCGATCTATGGGTAAGCCTGCAATGTTTCACATACTACACACCCCATTCTCTTGTTCATAGAGGACGCTAACTGCTTGGTCATCAGTGTAAACATTACACCTTGAGCGAGGCGCGAACCTCAGCCTGACCAGTGACAGGCCGAGACATTACCACTGAGCTCCAAGACGTTACCACTTAGGAAGTAGCACCAAAAAGTCGACCAATACATGGTGGCGTTCCCAAGAGATAGCCAGTAATGTTCCAACCATGCAGCCCTTCGTCGCTTCTGCACCTTTTTTTCTTGTAACAAATTAAAACAATAAAATTGGAAGAATGATAAAATATACCCTATGCTATTTATACACACACACACACACACACACACACACACACACACACACACACACACACACACACACACACACACACACACACACACACACACACACACACACACACACACACACACACACACACACACACACACACACACACACACACACACACACACATACACACACACACACACACACACACACACACACACACACGTAGGCTACGAGGGACCTAATTCAGGTATCCAGAATTTTCCGCGGCCTTGACAATATCAACATAAATGACTATGTAACTACTGATCTCAAACGCACAACTCATAACAATGGCTTCAAGATCATTGATAAACGTTTTAGATCGAACGAAACGTGAATATTTGGAATTCTCTACCAGCACAAATAGTTAACAGTAACATAATAGAATCGTTTAAAAAAGAAAACTTAATAAGCACTTAGTATCATTTCACCAAATCGAGTATTTCATTCCTGGGTAAATTTTTGTTTTTTCTAGTGGTATCAATACCCGTAGATTACTTCTATTTTATCACTTTCCTATACAAATTCCACGATAGTTTGTCCATACTACATGGTATCATTTTCTCATCCGGCCAGCTTCTGATGGAGGGAGGCGTGGGTGGGGAGGAGCCTTCCACTTTGCAGTCCTTTTGTCTCTATCAAGTAGATATTATAGTAGTAGTGAAGCTACATGGACAGCCTCGTTAGGTACAGTAGGACTGTTGCTGTCTATTCTTCCTTTGTACTCTTTTGTACTTTACTCGCTGCCCATTAATCTCATAAAAATGTTTTTTTTTCAACATATGTATCATGTTGCTGGCAGGCATTCAAAAGAGAGAGAGAGAGAGAGAGAGAGAGAGAGAGAGAGAGAGAGAGAGAGAGAGAGAGAGAGAGAGAGAGAGAGAGAGAGAGAGAGAGAGAGAGAGAGAGAGAGAGAGAGAGAGAGAGAGAGAGAGAGAGAGTGACTGTGTACAACCTATGTATTTGTATGATGCACTGTTAATATTTTCTTCTTGGGTTGAGCTTTAAGATAGGTGACACTCAAGGATGACACCTTTAGCTCTCAAAAATGCCCCTTGTAATACCTTCAGTATAAATTAAAAAATAAATAAAGAGAGAGAGAGAGAGAGAGAGAGAGAGAGAGAGAGAGAGAGAGAGAGAGAGAGAGAGAGAGAGAGAGAGAGAGAGAGAGAGAGAGAGAGAGAGAGAGAGAGAGAGAGAGAGAGAGAGAGAGAGAGAGAGAGAGAGAGAGAGAGAGAGAGAGAGAGCGAGTAAAAAATAAATGTGGAAACTAGGATGGCGGGATATGTGGAAAGTATGCGAAACAGTTTTTTACCCCTCCTTCTCTCTCTCTCTCTCTCTCTCTCTCTTCTCTCTCTCTCTTCTCTCTCTCCTCTCTCTCTCTCTCTCTCCTATCTCCTCTCTCTCACCTCTCTCCTCTCATGTCAATCTCGTCTACATGTCTCTCTCTCGTCTTCAGTCTCCTCTTCTCTCCACTCTGTCTTCTCTATCCTCTCAGTCCTCCCTCTCTCTTCTCCTCATCTCTCTCGAATCCTCCTCTCTCTCCTTCTCTCTTTCCTCTCTCATCGGTCTCCCATACTCTCCTCTCTGCTGCTCTCTCTCTCTACTCCTCTATTCCCTCTCTCCCTCATCCTCTCGTCTCTCATCCTCCCTCTCTCCTCCTCTCTCCTCCCTTCTCCTCAAGTCTCCTCTCTCTCTCTATCTCTCCTCCTCCCTCTCTCTCCTCTCTTCTACTCAGTCTCCTCCTCTCTCTCCTCTCTCTCTCTCTCTCTCCATGCTATCTCTCGATCGCTCTCTCATCTCTCTCTCTCGTGATCTCATCTCTCAATCCTCTTCTCCGTCCCTATCTCTCTCGTCATTCTCTCTCTCCTCCTCTCTCTCTACGCCTTCATGTCTACTCCTCCCGTCTCTCACGTCCATCAGTCTCCTCCTATCGTCTTCTCCTCTCTCTCCTCTCCGAACTCTCCTCCTCTCTTCTCGCCTCTCTACGTCCTACACTCTCTCTCTCCACTCTCACTCTCCTCCCTCTTTACTCCTCTCCCTTCACCTCTCAGCCTCTCATCCGAATCGCCTCTCTATCTCCTCTCCTCGTCTCTTCTCGTCTCTCACTCAGTCTCCCATGTCCCTCCCCTCTGTCACATCTCTCTCTCTCTCTATCGTCATACCCTCTCTCTATGGATCTCTCGAGCTTCCCTTTCCATCTCTCCTCTCTTCAGCTGTACTAACCTCTCCATCTTCTCTCTCTATCCTCTACTTCGTCCACTCTCTCATCGCTCCTTCCGTCTCAAGCTCTCTCTCTCTCCCCTCCTCCTCTCTCTCGTCTCTCTCGTCTCTTCTCACTCTCTACGCTCCCTCTCTCTCCTCTCTCTCTGCTACTCCCTTCATCTCCCTCCTCTCTCTCTCGTCTCTCCTCTCTCTCCCACGTCATCTCTCCGCTCTTTCATCATCTCACTTCCTCTCTCTCTCTCTCTCTCTCTTCCCCTCATCAATCGTCTACTCTCTCTCTCTCGTCTCTCTCATCTCTCTCTCGTCATCTCTCCTCTCGCTCTCTCTCCTCATCTCTCTCTCTCTCTCTCTCTTCTCCTCGTCATCACTCTCGTCCTCTCGATCTCCTCTCTCTCTCTCTCGTCCTCTCATCTCTCTCTCTCCCCCTCGTCCTCTCTCTTCTCTCATCTCCTCTCTCTCCTCTCTCTCCCCTCCTCTCTCTCATCTCTCATCTCTTCCTCTCGCTCACCTCGTCTCTCTCTCTCTCTCCTCTCTCGCTCTCTCATCTCCTCTCTCTTTCTCACTCCTCTCTTCTCTCTCTCCTCTCTCTCCTCTCTCTCCCTCTCTCTCTCTCTCTCTCTCTCCTTCACCTACTCATCTCTCTCTCTCTCTCTCTCTCTCTCTCTCTCTCTCTCTCTCTCTCTCTCTCTCTCTCTCTCTCTCTCTCTCTCTCTCTCTCTCTCTCTCTCTCCTCTCTCTCTCTCTCTCTCTCTCTCTCTCTCTCTCTCTCTCTCTCTCTCTCTCTCTCTCTCTCTCTCTCTCTCTCTCTCTCTCCTCTCTCTCTCTCTCTCTCTCTCTCTCTCTCTCTCTCTCTCTCTCTCTCTTCTCTCTCTCTCTCTCTCTCTCTCTCTCTCTCTCTCTCTCTCTCTCTCTCTCTCTCTCTCTCTCTCTCCTCTCTCTCTCTCTCTCTCTCTCTTCTCTCTCTCCTCTCTTCTCTCTCCTCTCTCCTCTCTCTCCTCCCCTCCGCTGACCTCTTCCCCTTCCACTCCCTACGGACTCTCCCAGGACCAAGGAAGAAATCTGACGCCACCAACCACATGTCAGACGTCCAGCCCCAGCCTCTTCACCCTCCTTCATCCCTCACTCTTTACTTAGCTCTATATAACAACTTTCACCATCACTATTACTACTACTACTACTACTACTACTACTACTACTACTACTACTACTACTACTACTACTACTACTACTACTACTACTAACTACTACTACTACTACTACTACTACTACTACTACTACTACTACTACTATACTACTACTACTACTACTACTACTACTACTACTACTACTACTACTACTACTACTACTACTACTACTACTACTACTACTACTACTACTACTACTACTACTACTACTACTACTACTACTACTACTACTACTACTACTACTACTACTACTACTATAAACTACTACTGCACACACACACACACACACACACACACACACACACACACACACACACACACACACACACACACACACACACACACACACACACACATACACATACATAAATAAACGCTCTGCCTTCCACAAAAGACATTGATGAAATAAATTATGTAAATATCAAAACAACACTATACTCGTAAAATAAAGGACTGTTAAAACAAATAAAGATAAGATAAGATCTGTGCAAATGGAAATATGCCAGGAGTTTCCCAGCCCTCAGCCTTCTTTTATTTGTGGGTAGGGGAGGGAGCATGTTGTGCTTGCGGTGCGTGGCAAACCCGCCCCTCACGGCTACACCCTACCAATTCTTTTCAACTCCTGTGGTGGCGGCTACCCCTCTACACCCTCGCTACAACCCCACACCCACACTACAATACAACATTTTGATTGATAACCACTTGATAAGCAGCAGTTCACCAAATCGAGTATTTCATTTCTGAATATTATTTTGTTTTAGTGATATTAATAACCGTAGATTACGAGAGTTTTCTCACTTTCCTATGCAAATTCCATGCTTGTTTGTCCATACTACATGGAATCACTTCTTCTTCCGGCCAGCTTCACCTGGAAAGGGGGGGTGATATAGGTGGGGAGGAGCCTTCAACTTTGCTGTCCTTTTGTCTATCATGTAGATACTAAGGTAACAGGTAGCCTTACGGAACGCATCATTAGGTAGAGCTGGACTGATTATGTCTGTTCTTCCTTTATACTTTGAACAAACAGCAAGAACATGCATAAACGCATACGTACATATATACACACATAAATATGCACCTACGTTTACTTTCATAAACATTCACACATACATACATACATATTCAGATACATT
Organism: Metacarcinus magister; assembly: GCA_029783475.1. Taxonomy (NCBI): domain Eukaryota; kingdom Metazoa; phylum Arthropoda; class Malacostraca; order Decapoda; family Cancridae; genus Metacarcinus; species Metacarcinus magister. Next base: position 10,526,809 of record JAPQNM010000016.1, read on the forward strand.
CCCATATACATACAGAGAAACATGTGCATATATATATATATATATATATATATATATATATATATATATATACATATATATGTATATATATATATGTATATATATATATATATATATATATATATATATATATATTTATATGTATATATATATATATATATATATATATATATATATATATATGTATATATATATATATATATATATATATATATAATATATATATATATATATATATATATATATATATATATACATATATATATATATATATATATATATATATATATATATATATATATATACAAAATGCCCATACAAAATCATTTTGGTTGATAAACAATTGATAGCCAGCAGTTCACCAAATCGAATATTTCATTTAAGCATGGTTAGTAATAACCGTAGATAAAGACTGTTACCTCCCTTTTCAAAACAAATTGTATGCTAGTTTGTCCATACTAAATCGCTATTTCTTCCGGGAAGATTCAGCTGCAGGAAGGAACGGATGGGTGGGAAGGAGTCTTCAACTTTGTTGACCTTTTATCTATCATGGGTAGCCTGCAGTCACGTTCTATCTGCAAGTGTGTGTGTGTGTGTGTGTGTGTGTGGGTGTGTGTGTGTGTGTGTGTGTGTGTGTGTGTGTGTGTGTGTGTGTGTGTGTGTGTGTGTGTGTGTGTGTGTGTGTGTGTGTGTGTATGTGTGTGTGTGTGTGTGTGTTTTATGCCAATCTGCAATGCAAGAGGAAAACGGTTTCAAGACCATTGTCGTTATTTAGGATTAGCGTTACGTCCCTACATACTGTTATTAATTCATTTGAACGACTTATGCTCTCATCCAACTTGACGGTTCTCCTCAGGCTTCTTTCTCCGAGTCTACGCATCCCTCTGTGTCCTTCTCTCTGAGCTGTTTCTCCTCTCTGCTCCTCCATCTCGTCTCTATCTATATATCTATATATATATATAATATCTATATATATATATATACATATATATATCTCTATATAATATATATATATATATATAATATCAGTATATATATATATCTATATATCACTTCTCGTATCCCCTTCTGTACCCCTCGCGCCACACACCTCCGTTGATGGCCAGTCGGGACTCCCTCGTTCCGTCTCTATTTTCTCATTTCGTCCAACAATGGTTTTCGTTCCATCCCCCCTTGGTTCTCATCATTCGCATATTCTTCTCCTTTCGCCCTACGTTCTGTCGATGTAATGTGTTTGTTATATATGTCGCTGTCTTTATGATTGGCGTGTTAGTGGTCATATTTACGACATTATATTAGACAAATAATTGCAGCCTATACTTTTTATCTTCGGAGGAGCATGGTGAAGCTGCGCGTGGTCTTATAGTACTTATGGATCCGATAATAGCTGTGTCATCGGATTTCTACTGTTGCTGTCTTTATAGC
>JAPQNM010000016.1:10528333-10535833 GCA_029783475.1 Metacarcinus magister
CCTGTATGTATATATATATATAATATATAATTATATATATATATTAATATATATTCTATATATTATATAATAATATATATATATATATATATTATTATATATATAATATATTATATATATTATGTGTCTAATATATTATAATATATATATATTATATATATATATATATATTATATATATATATATAATATATATATATATATATTATACCTGATCCACACAGCTTCATCCTCTACCAAACACACATTTCTCCTCAAATATACACCTTCTGTACCCTCTCTGATCCTCTTAATCATATCCTATCATATTCTTATACATTCACAGCTTAACCCTAAACTCGCCACTCATACTTATCGCCTTTACCTTTATACAAGAACTATACATGCATTTGTCCAATCAACTAGTACTATCACTGGTCACAAAGACACTTTAGCATCATACTAATACTGCCACTTTTCAACATTCTACAGCACACCCATCTAATCTGCACAATCCCTGCTTTCATCTCTTTATTGCCCTTTATACTTCTTTTCTTCCTTCTGATCTGTGCATTATTCAACCTTTATAACACCCTTCACTCCACTTTACCTTCCCACTGTAGCAATCTCAGCTCTTTATCTTCCTCTACATTTAGTCCTAAAAAATACTCAACCCGTCTCTCCTTAACTGCTCCTTTTCAACCAACACGGTACCATTCCCTATCTTCACCCTTTCTTCATTTTTTTTGATCAATACCTTTAATCAGCTTTCTTTAAATGAGGACACAAAGATTCCCAGAGCAACCTGACAACACACGAATCAGATTGTGATCTCATGACAAAAGTTTCTTCATCCAAGGCATAGAACTTGTCTCCAAATAGACCCTGTTAAAAGAAAACATGTTACATCAGACTTTTCCTAATGGTAGCAAAATTCGTAATATTATATCTTATCAATATTTATAAAACTATGTCAAACAATTTGTAATACAGAAGCAAATTTGAGCCCTTACTTGAAGAGGAGGTGAGATGAAGACATTCGACACTTGTACTGCTCCCCCAACCAGTGAATGGTGATGTGAACAGTCTCTTCCTTCTGGCTCCATGAGGTCTCTGGTGCCAGCCTTTGTGTCACACAAGACAATCTACAGCACTTAAGGGTTGCATTCCCAAGCACTTCATATCAATATATGTCTTTCTGAGCTCATTGTTCTGTTGACATCTTGATCCTTATCTCTTATTTCAAGTCTTTTTGACTTCTGCTTCGTTATATGTGTGTTCCGTGCATTTCATTGTCCAATATGTTCTTTTCCAGTGGTCCTTTCCTTTTTACATCAAGGTACTGATTATAACTTTTGGACTTTTACTATTGTCACTCTCAGTTCTGTTATTAGTGCTAATATTTTTACTTTCTTGTTTCTGGTATGAGTTTTCCTGAACCAAATCAGTTGAACAGTTAACTTCACTTAAACTGAACTGTTTGGAAGCATACTTTCATTCCTTACAATTTCCTACAGCAGTTGTATTATGTCCAATGTCCAAACTGTTTTCCCTCTGAAATATAAATATTAATATTTATTACAAATGAAATACATATATGAATATTGAAAATAAACCAAAATGAAAGACTTCATTTTGCTTAAAGGCTGTCTCCTAACAATGGACTGTTACTTCTGTATAGATAGATTACCGCAGTCATTTTTATATTTCATCTTAAACCTTCCTTTCAGCATCTGTCCCTTATGTGAAGACCTTGTGTATCATTACTTAAACACTGACTCACATTCAATCCATTACCCTTCTTCTGAAGATCCTCAATGCTATCAGCTTCAATCTGTTTTTCAGTCTATTTCTGTTCCAGAGCTTGTAGTAGTTTCTTCTGTATGGCAAATTTAATTTTGTGCACATAGTGACTGTTGTTCCATAATCTGCTACTGCATCCAATTCAACATTCTATGAGTTTAGATGATAAAACTTGAAGTGGCTTCTGATGAATACTCATGTACCTGAAAAAAATATATTATATCAGGGAACAAATAATATGGCAAAGTGGAAAAAAGTAGTATAATATACCTTTCTATCCTATTGTTTATGGATGGAGTTTATGGTTTTAGAGAAAGTGTTGTATTGTAGGAGAGGTTAGTATAAATATACAATATATGAAAGTTGGATACTATTGTTTGCTGACGACACTGTGTTGCTGAATGAGGTCCTTGCCCCCTCGCCCCCCCCAGCCTTTAAAAGGTTATTACGTGAGTTCGTTCAGGTGGGTTGAGGGTCTGGGGGCTTTCCTCCCAGTTAAAAGTTCAGTTTAGGTTAGGTTCGGTTAGGAGTGTCCAGGAGTCCGTATATCATCGCGTGATTTAGTTTAGGTTTGGGTTGTGTCGTGGGGGTATCTGATTCCATTATATATCTTTTTATATTTTCACCCCCAAAATAGGTTTTTTTCACCTTAGATTTTTTTTCAGATTGCTATATATGGCCTATATTTGCTTCCCCCACTAAACCCCACTTTCCCAAAGTGTCCCCAAGCTTGTTGGCTACAGGAAAAGAAGATAGGGGACGAGCAGTAGTTATGCAAATTTACCATTTCCCTAAGCCTTGGTAGTCACTTTGGCTCCACTGGTAGTGTTCGGTAAATATTTCCTTAGGTAAAAGTGCAAAATAGCCTCTGCCTTTCTTTTTCTCTCCTTCCCTACATACTATACATATTGTACTCAACACATCTGTGAAGGTTCCAAGCAGGAGAGCACCATTATTTACCTCGCAAAACGTCTTTTGAATTTATGTTAGGTTGGTTAGGTTATGTTAAGTTGTTAGGTTAGGTTCGGTTCAGTTATATAAGATTTTTACATTTTATTATACAAATCCAGGGAAAAAAATCTAAGGTTGAGAACCCTACTTTTGTAATAAAATGTAACATTTTATATAACTGAACCGAACCTAACCTAACCATAACATAAACCGTAACCTAACCTAACAACCTTAACCTAACCAAACTTAACTTAAACTAACCAACCTAACATAACTAACTTCAAGACGTTTTGCGAGGTAAATAATGGTGCCCCCCGCCTGAACCTTCACAGATGTGTTGAGTACACTATGTATAGTATGTAGGGAAGAAGAGAAAAAAGAAGGGGCAGAAGGCTTTATTCTGCACTTTCACCAAAGATATCATTTGTTGTGAAAATGAATAATACCTATTATGACCATGACAATCTTAACCACAGATAATGGCAAGTGTGTCCTGTGCAAGCCCCGCCATGTTGTTTATTTCACTTTCCCAATGGCACTTTTTTTCTCCAAATTAACCTAACCTAACTAAACCTAATCGAAGAAATCGTTCCTAATGATTTAGAAGTTTAAGGGTAATCCTCTTCAGAATAGGTAAGTAAGTTTTCATTTGTTACAGAAATACATACCGCATACACTATGTGATGCTACAATGTATTGGGTATGGTAATTTGTCTGCGAAAAAAAAACTGCAATAAAAATAAATTCCACGTGTTCAACCAGTGTCTCAATTCCGGACTACACTACGTGGCTGTATTGTATTTCGTCGCCTTCCATGGCTGGCTCCAAATTATTTTGTTCAGTCTGAAAACATGAGACATTACACCATATTTCAGGGAGAAGGTTCGGGGAGGAAGGGCTGAGTTCAGCAGTGGTTTATGATGACAATGATATTTCTATTCTTCTAGCCACATGCGTAGCAATGCAGTATAATAATTAGATTCTTTCTGCAGTTACCCTTCCCCTCTCCCAACGTACCTAAAGCTTTCCTTGTGGGCACTTGTAATATGTTCACTGACCTACCCTCGAGGAACCATGCCAACCCAACATCTAACACTACTTGTCGACCTACCTAGTAGGTACTGTACGTCGATAAATTGGAGTAGGTAGTACCTACTTCAAATTTGGTCAGCGATCTACTCAAATCATGTTTAATTCCAGTTTCTTTTACATTCACATTTCTAGCTAAGCCAACTATTTGACAATACAATATATATGTATGTTATATTTATTACTATTTAGGAATTTATGTACTTGCATTCATACAAAATGACTAGTATCTCACCTGACATACCTGAGTTTCTTCCAGAGTTCACAAGACCTACAGCCTAGCGTAGTGATCATCAGCTTGGAGCCAAACGTCAGTATATTTCGCTGGAAATTAATAACATCACGGGGCTGTTTTTTGATACCGAAGACGCTGATGAGTTGCAGATGACAATTGACAACACGGCCATGGAAGATGGAGATAGACGCTTGAGGGAGGGAGTACACTCAGTACAAAGTATTTCAAGTTCAATTTTTTTATAAATGTTTGTACCTTGGATTATTATGCTCCAAATGCATATTTATTGAAACGTGACTTGAATCTTGGGATATCAAAAATCACAGGTTCACATGATGTTTCCTTGTTAGAAGAAGGGACCCACATTATAAGGCTCAGTGCAAGTCAAGCATCATAGGATCAAATATCAAAAGGAATGTGACAGTTGACAGCTGATAATCTCTCTCTCTCTCTCTCTCTCTCTCTCTCTCTCTCTCCTCTCTCTCTCTCTCTCTCTCTCTCTCTTATTTTTAAACTTTGAACATTTTGTTGTAGTATATGATAAAGCCCTGGTTGGGACGCCAAGGACTATCTATTGCTATCTATAAATACAATGAAAAATATCTAAACTGTAAAACTTTGGAAATCTATTTACAAAGGTTAACTTGCAGCCAGACTTTATATTTGCTTTGAAGACCTGCTGAGTAGTGGTGAGGTGTAGGTCAGTTTTGGCAAGGGACTCTACACTTACTAGGACGGTCCACTCAATGTTAACTTTATTAAATCTACATTTTTCTAGTTTGAATCCGTTATTTCTTGTTCTATCCTGACTACTGACTACTGCTTTGGCCCCAGTGTGGAGGCTGGCAAAGGGCCAAATAAGTGCTATTACTGACGCCACACCACTGCCCTCCTTACCCAGCTGGCCTCCTCCTCCAAGACTGGCGGTAAACGCCAAGCGTCTCCCATTCCGCTAAAAAAGCCCGCGAAATATCCCCGCGAAATATCCATGTTCGTAACAATATAAAAATCTAATTTTACAAACACAAATTACTTTTATCCTCCTAAAGGGGGATCTAATACCATAGTTACAACGAACATAATTATTATTATTATTATTAAGTATTATTATTATTATTATATTATTATTGTTATCATTATTATCATTATTATTATTGTGTAGCTGGAATGAAATACTCAGAAAGCCTCCTTTAAAAGGTTTTATTCTGCTGAAAAGTAGCCAGGTGAAAGGATGCAGGCTGAGAGCCAGTGAAATAGTCAACAGCGGAACGAACAATGATCACATAACAGGTTCGAACAAGTATTTGAATCAACAGCCCCTACACAAGTATCCTTTTACCAATTCTCCCCTATCAATAAACTAACACTATTTAACAAAAATTACAAAGCAGATCTAACTACAGCTTCCTCTCTCTTATGGACGTCAGAGAAGTTGAAACTATGGCTGAGGCAGGGCCTTTTCAAGGCATTTAGGGCCCAAGCAAAATGGACACCAACTGTCCCTCCCCCCCAAGTGCCTCACCACCCCGCCCCCGCCCTCCCAAGCCTACAGGAACCACAGCATAGACATACTGTTTTACGTGCGTGCGTGGGTGTGTGTGTGTGTGTGTGTGTGTGTTGTGTGTGTGTGTCCCGCTTTTACATTTAAAAATTCTGGTCACATAATCACATTATGCATTGACCTTCACAGATTTCAAGGACGCTCACACAATTTGTCGTTGCATTCAATTCATAACCAGTCGTTGTCTGGGGGCCCCAAGGTAGCTCGGGACCCCAGGCATTACTTGGTTTGCTTGCCCTGTTGCGATGATCCTGGCTGAAGTGACAGTTTTCTCATGAACGTGTTTCGGGGAGCGACTTCAGAGGGGAGGTGTTTCACTCGGAGTGTTCGTCTCCGAAAAGTGGTTCCTGATGGGAAATTTTTTCTTCGAGAAGCTTCGGGTGGAGTAGGTGTGGTTCAGTGCCTATCCGTGCTGGGAAGTGGTTCCCCTACGCTCAAAAATCCCTAGTTGACACCGTAGCTTCACGGCATCGGGGTGACGTACACGTGCGTAGTGCGGCGTACGGTGATCAAGTCCACTGGTTCCACACAGATCCACTTATAGTCTCTGACGAATTTGCGTAGCATCACAAGTCCTGGGAAGATAGCCAAAGGGGAAGGGATATCATTGGAGGATTTTCTAGGAATGAAAGCACTTCTCTCATGCGGGTTGATTAGTGACATTTTCTGATTTAGTGAAGAACGTTGTCAAGAATCGGAGTGATCTTAGCTACTCCCTATTCTGAGTAAACGTTGCATTCCCTAATATTAATTGATGACGGGGGCTACAAATTTTTGAGCGACATGTTAGGGCAAGGGTAAGCAAAGGAAAACGAGATATTTTCAACCAGAAGGTAATTTTTGCGAGAAGAGAGTGTTTTAGGACTGATGAAGTCAAACTGAAAGTCTATCGAAAGTAATGATGAGATGAGAAGAGACATGAGGAATCATATATTTTATTGGACACCAATGGAATACTGCGGCACACTCTTTTTTACTCATCGAGACAGAAAATGCAAATTTTTTCACCTGAAAATTATGCAATCCGGGTAACTATAGGTAACACAGATCGGAATTAATCTTCTCTAGAGAGGTAGAATTAGACACAGAGAAGTATCCTCTTGACAGGTGTTAACGAACCACCACGAGGCTTCAAATCAACGTTGAGGTTACCAATGAGTCGCCACCCAGATTAACTACTGAAAACACAGTTGAAAATATATACCGAAATTGGCTCTTACTTTACTTTCTTAACTATAGGTATTACAATGAAATATATTTTTCATTACCTTGTTTAAGCATTTTGACATGGATGTTTTCGCTCACGAGAAATTCAATCAAAAGCAATAACTTCTATAAGTAAATTTTATACATGCATTTATTCATGATCTTAAATATCCAGCAAAATACTTTTTTTTTTTCTTTTATTTCGTTTTTGTTGTTCTTATTGTCTTCTTTTACTATTTTCCTACTTTATTTTCTTGTGTCCATCCATACTGGTTCTATTTCCTCTACTTCCTTCTGTTCTTTTCTTTTTATTTTTGTACTATGTTATCTTCACAGATCTTCTTCATTATATTTACAAAATCACTCAACGTATTGTGGGTAGAAGCTCTGGTGTGAACAGGGATTCTCATGTCCGTTTATAAATGAAATACTTAAATGACGCATTTTGTTTGCAGGACTTTATTTGTCAAGAGGTACTTTATATTTTGTGGTCTCATTGAGTTGTTGTCTGTGTTTCTTGCAGCTTACGTTGAGTATGTAGTGATGCAGCTTATGATCCGATATAAAAATTAAAAACTATTAATTTTTCTCTTGCTTTCATCAATGGTATATGATAACTTCTCATACATACTTGTTGATTCACTAATGCAAGTCTATTGTATATTATAATTGTATTA
>JAPQNM010000016.1:10548333-10595833 GCA_029783475.1 Metacarcinus magister
GTTAGGTTAGCTGTGGTGCCACATCTATTACTGAACCGGACCAAATACTATACACATTCGCTAATACTATATACTATACTACTATAATACTATATTAATACTATGTATACTATAATACTATATTAAGTATATAGTATTAGTGTTGATAGGGCATTGAGTCAGATTTAGGAGATCATTGATGAATAATAAAAAAGAGTGGGCTATAGGACAGAACCCAGAGGTACACCAATGTTGATAGTTTTAGGAGAAGAGCAGTAACCATCCACTAAAGCAGCAATAGAACGGTTAGAAAGGAAAGAAAACAAAATTTTTTTTTTTGGGGGGGGGTGGTGAGTAGGGGAGGATGGGGCTAAAAGTCACAGGGGTAAGTTGTCACAAGCCTATTTTTAGCACAGCCAGTGGCAGGAAACACTTGGTGACGTCATAACATACTGGTAGCCCATCACTGATTATGCTCGGAGTTCCGCCATATTGATCCAGTATATGAACTGAAAAAATAACCTAGTCTAAATTTTACCTTCCTGCGAAGACGATTTGCGTAAGGTAGGGATTTTGATATATCATTGACATTCATAAACATCAACTGAATCTTTTTGGAGTTATTAGCAGTTAAAACTCATAGTAATAGATTAATTGATTCACTGTTTAAAAGTTTTAAACATATTTACCGCAATTTTGAGTTTTGAAGCCGAAGTTGCCCTGGAGCATGTTGTCATAGTGTGACAACTTACCCCACGGATATTGTGGTAAATATGGAAATGTGCAGTTTTATTTTCCTGAAAACCCAGAGACTTGCCTTCACTCTCTAGAGGATGTTGTGTTCAAGTTGCCAATTCCAGTTTGTGGACAAACAAAACGATCAGCAACATTGTTTAATTTCCACTGTTCTCAGGTGTCTGTTTACAGCGTGCAGTAACTTTGTTGTTGGTCCGCTATGGCCAATATGACATACCATGCCGCAAAATGAATGTTTTCAAGTATTTGGTGTTATGAGCACCATAGAAAGACAGTGTAACCAAGTTATTGTGGTACAAATGCCATGTGACAATTAACCCCAAGGACTGTGACAATTAGCCCCAAGGCTGGGGCAAAAAGTCACACTTGACATCGAACACAAATGTCGTAAATCCTTGATGATGAATAAAGTTACGTGAAATTTGATTTGTTCTATCATTACTTGAGTAATTAATGAAAAGCTTGGTTGGCAAGGATTTTCAAAAGTTGTACGTAGAATGAGTAGGTGGTTCAAATTGAGAGTATTGTGACTTTTAGTCCCACCCTCCCTACTTGGGGCCCTACGCCATGGCGTACTTGGCGTATAGGTTAATCCGGCGCTGCCCAATGTATGTAAAGTGGTATGATGGAAGCCTGGGTGGTGATTTTCTCTTCCGAGCTAGGGCACAGTGTATGGAATATGGATGTGAATGTAAGGAACTACAAATGGTCAGAGTGCCGCAACAAAGTGTGCCAGATGCGTGACATGGGAGAGGATGAGATGGTAGAGCATGTAGTACTGGAATGTGAGAAGTATGACCGTGAAAGAATGGAAATGATGCGTGTGATTCTAACAGAAATATGACGTGAAATGAATGAAGTGATTGAAAGAACTGGAAGGGAATGGATGGTGGTGTTGGGACTGCGTGGGGAGACGAGTATATACAAGGATGATTGACGTGAAGTGAATGAAGTGATTGAAAGAACTGGAAGGGAATGGAAGGTGTTGTTGCTGGAACTATGTGGGGCAAGGATTATATACACATGTTTATATAATCCTTGGTGTGGGGAGACGAGTGAACGAATGATTGACGCGGTGAAACAGTTTCTTGAGTAAATGTGGTATGTGAGATCTAGGAACTAGGGCGTGTAATTAGAGTATGTATATTTTTTCTGTGTGCTTCCCTCTTTTTTTAAATTTCTTTTTCCCCCTCGCAGGAGCTGCTGATACAAAGGCCTGAATTGAGAGAAACTTCAAGTCACCTTGATCTTGATTCGGCAGCACCTGTGAAAGGAAACACACACAAAAAAAAACACAGCAGAAAAAAGAAATACTCAGCAGAATTACTTCTTAAATCTAACATTCCACACTTTTTCAAGGAATTCTTTCACAGCCTCTATCATTCGTCCATTTGCCACACCATTCAGTCCCAACAGCAGCACTGTGACATCAAGATCAAGGTTAAGTTCAAGAGCAAAGTGTCACAAGAGGTTTGCAAAAAAACACAAATCTGGCCTTCCTAGCGGCAAATTAAATCAGGTAACTTGTTCGAAGTAGAGGAGTATTAGTAGTGGATGTGAGAGTTACTGACACCTTTAAGACAATGTTGTTTGTGAAATCAGATAATGTCATGATTAGGATTGGTCCTTCTTTATGAAATCCCGTGATACTCCGGGCTCGTCACTTCCAGCTGCCTTGTTTGACGCACCAATGCAGTGAGGATGGAATTATTTACGTTGTGTAGTGTTAAGTAATTGAGAAGCTCTATAACCGCAGTTCAAGTAATTGAGATGTAGTTAATAGTGAGACAAATGGACAATTGGAATGATTTACAGCTGTTCTTGAGTGAATCTTGGATGATGAAATGCATGCATGGCCTGGGTAGAAGACACGAATCTGCCGATGATATATACTCGACCGTCGTGCGCGTAATGAGAACAGTATTTACACGACTATCTTGCAAATTGTTATTCCATATAGGCAAAGTGTAAAATTGCAGTTAAAGCCAATACACCGATTATTGTTTTTCTTTTTCCCTGTATCCAACAAGCTTGGGGACACCTTGGGAAAGCGGAGTTTTATGGTGGGGGAAGCAAATATAAGCCATATATGGCAATCTGCAAAAATCTAAGGTGAAAAACCTATTTTTTTAGTTTAGAAAATATAAAAAGCTTATATAACCGAACCAGATCCCCCCCAACGGCACAACCCTAACCTAAACTAAACTGACCCGTGGGGAATACGACATCCCGGAACCCCTCCAACCTAACCTAACTCAACCAAAACTGAACTCACGTAATAACCTCTTAACTTGTGGGGCAAGCACCCTTAGATCCCCCCCAACCTAACCTAACTCAACCAAAACTGAACTCACGTAATAACCTCTTAAATTGTGGGGCAAGCACCCTTAGACCCCCAACCTAACTTAACCTAAACTCAACTCACGTAATAAGCTTTTAACTTGGTGGGCTAGCCCCTAGACCCCCCAACCTAACATAACCTAAGCTAAACTTACGTAATAACCTTTTAACTGGTGGGGCAAGCCTGCTCAGATTTTTCGAAGGTGTGGTGGGACTTGGAAATTTTTTTGAGGCACCTAACTTCAAAGACACTATGTCGTTAATATTAATTTGCCCCAGGTTATGTATATAGTAATTAATTTCCAAAATAATGATATCTTAACACATGTAAGTCCAGAATAATGAAGATGTGCATTGGCTTAAACTGCAGTAGAACCAGCCAAAGATAAATACACAACCGTCATGGGCATTATTTGGTGAAAAATCTATCTACATGACCGTATTGCAAATAGCTATTTTATATAGGAGAGATATATACAGGACCGTCTTGTACATGTTGTGTAAACATCGTACCCGATGCATCATGGAACGAACTGTCAAAACACTTAAAGGAATTCCAGAATCTATATTTGGAACAGACAGCACCCGAGTGTTTGTTTCAGATGCTATATCCATGTGTACTTGCATATATAAGTAAGTAAAGATGTTACTTTTTCCTTACCGTCATGCAAACAATAATTTCACATGGTAGTAATGGTAGGCTACCTAAGAGACCTAAGCTGAGAAATGATTAGGCTTAGTGTTGATTATTTTCTGAAAATTTATAGGCCCATATGAAAATGAACTTTCTCCAGTTCACGTCATAATGCATAGTATATTCCAAATAGATTTTTTTTTTTCAAACCAACCTCCCTTCAATATATGAGACGAGATCGACCTCTGTAGAATCTACAATCCAGTTTCAAATGGAAAAAGACAGTAGTAGTAGTGTCCCCTTTGTTTACTATCTAATCTACTATATTACTGGGTTGTGGAAAGAGAAACACAGTGTATACTGAGGTTTTTTATTCCTGACTGGTTTCGCTCACAGCTTCTTCAGAGGAGAAGCTGTGAGCGAAACCGGTCAGGAATAAAAAACCTCAGTATACACTGTGTTTCTCTTTCCACAACCCACAACTGTCAAGATGTCTATACTACTATATTACATTTTTCCTACAATTGAAAATGACTAAAATCCTGTAATTTGTTAAATTATAATGCTCAGGCCCGTACATAACTGTCATGCGAATGTAATGATATACAGTGAAAGTCCAATAATCCGGAGGCTGATGGTTCAGAAATTTTGTGCAGGAGGCAGATTTTATTTTATTTATTTATTTATTTTTTCCTATATCATAAACCGTTGGCGCCAGTAGGCTTTATGGAGGCAAAGCTGAACTTGCCTCTTGCCTGTTATTTGGCATGGTTTGGAAAGGCTGATGGTTCGGAAAAGGAAACATGTGACAGTGACTATTGCTAAGAAGCTGGAAATAATACAGCGCATAGAGAAAGGAGAGAGGGTGTTGAAATTGATGGAAGAATTTAATGTGGGCCAATCGACTATCTATGACATTAAGAAGCAGTCCAAAGACTTGAAGCAGTACTTGGCTGATGGTGAAAGCATTAAAGGGTGTGACAAACGAAAAACATTAAAGAAACCTGTTCTGAAACAATTGGATGAAGTGCTGTATAATTGGTTTACTGGAAAAAGACCGGAAGGGAAGCCAATCTCAGGTCTCATGATCACTGAGAAAGCCAAATAATTCTGCGAACACCTGAACATTGCAACTGAGGTGAAATTTTCTGACGGTTGGCTGCAAAATTTTAGGATGAGGCATTGGATCAGAGTTTTAAATGTGTCTGGGGAGAAAAATTTGGCTGATCATGATCATGTATCAGCTTTTCCAGGCTGATACAGAAGCATGACCTTAAACCATGTCAAATTTATAACTCTGATGAGACCGGCCTGTATTGGCGTTGTGTTCTTATTCGAACACATATGGCAGATGACCCTCTACCTGCAATGCAGACCCCTCGCTCCATCCTTTTTGTTTGCCTTGTATGAGCTGCAGGAAGTCAATAGTTGTGTAAATAATTGTTTTACTTATTATTAATCTTTCTTAAATGTATGTATAGCTCACATTTCAATGTTTTTTTTTATATAAGTTTTAAAAGCATTTTGAGCCTACATTTATAAAGTTTTTGTCAAGAATTATACATCATACATCATTTTGCTTAAAGTTACAGTTTCCAAGAATCTATTGATTATGTTGAATAAGGACTTGAGTATTTTCAAATATCTTAAGTGAATTTACTTATTTGATGTTACTCATATCTGTGTAGATCACTTTTTAATACTTGTCTTTTGCCCATTCTTGCTGCAACAGGATTTTTCAAGGAGTTGTGCCCAAAGATTGTTGAGGCCCGAGTGCTCAACAAGATGGTGGTGGTGGCATTTGTTCATCCGGACTTGGGAATTGGTGGAGCTGAGCGCCTGGTGGTGGATGCTGCCCTGGCACTGCGCAGGAAGGGCCACCAAGTGCACCTGTTCACCGCACATCACGACCCAACCCACTGTTTCCCAGAGACTGTTGACGGCCAATTGGAAGTAACATGTGTTGGAGACTGGCTGCCTCGCTCAACCTGTGGCCGCCTCATGGCACTGTGGGCATATCTGCGCATGGTATATGTAGCGCTCTACCTGGTGGTTGCCAGTGGTCTGGCCTTTGATGTGGTGTTTGTGGACCAGGTATCTGCCTGCATCCCTTTCCTCAGGTTGCAACGGCAGGCTAAGGTACTCTTCTACTGCCATTTCCCAGACCAACTCCTGACCCAGCGTAGCACACTACTCAAGAGATTCTATAGATACTTCCTAGACACCCTGGAAGAATACACCACCAGCCAGGCTGATTGTGTGTTAGTCAACAGCCATTTCACTGCCTCAGTGTACCGTGACACCTTTCCTTCTATCAGGGCTGCACCTTCCGTTCTCTACCCCTCATTGGACTTTGAAAAGTTTGACAAGTATTCTTCTCTCACTTTACAAGATGTTGGCCTAGATATTGATAGTACCTATATGTTTTTATCTTTGAATCGCTTTGAACGAAAGAAAAATCTAAATCTCGCCCTGGAGTCATTCAGTCTGTTGGTAGAGAGAGTTGGGGAGCAGCATGCTGCCACTCTGCACCTGGTGGTGGCTGGTGGCTATGACCACCGCTTGCAAGAAAATGTTGAGCTCTACACTGAGTTGGTCAACAGTGCCAGGAATCTTGGCATTGTGGACAGGGTTACCTTTTTTAAGTCTCCTGAAGACAGGGTGAAAGTAGCCTTACTAAGGGCATCCAAGTGTCTTCTTTACACCCCAGACAAGGAGCACTTTGGCATTGTGCCAGTGGAAGCCATGTATGTAGGCACACCAGTCATTGCTGTCAACAGTGGAGGACCAATGGAGACGGTGGTGAGTGGAGAGACTGGCATCCTCACTCACCAGACTCCAGAGGCCTTTGCTGAAGCAATGGAGACCTTTGTGATGGGCACAAGAGACAGGGAGGCTATGAGCACTGCTGCCCATTGTCGAGTGGTCAGTAATTTTTCCTTTATTAAATTTTCTGAGCATTTGAACTACATAATACAAGGTTTGATGGATGAAAGAAAACAGAAATAACAGATACTACCTAGAAAGTTAATTCCTTATAGTATTTCAGTGACTGATTGAGGTAGATATGAACTTACATTTTTTAACTATAGAATTTGAAAAAAGTGTGATGCATTGTTCTGGAATGTCATTTGCTATTCCAAGAAAACAAGAGTGATTAAGATGAGTCAGGGAAACACATCAGCTGTCCTTTTTTTATTAGCGAAAAGTGTTATATCGCATGAAAACTGTATACCAAAATTAGCAAATTAGTGCAGTGTTATGATATTTATATGTTAAGCCTTTCAGGACAGCACAACTTATACAGCCATAACAGTGGGAGCTTAGCTGTAAAAGAATGAATAGGTGAATAAGAAAATAAACCTGGGAGTAATGAAATCACAGTATATGGAAATTAGAGATTTTTTGCCACTTAGCAAAACACAGTGCCTTCAGAACAGACTACACATTTCTACAATTTGTGCTAATTCAAGGCTGAATAAGAATTGAAGAGATATGGAGAGCACTGCCCTCCACTGAGCCCATATTGTTGAGGATAGTATCTACATTGTACCTTCATCATTATGAGCAGCCTCTATGAGTCCACTGCAGGACAAAGGTCTCCCCCAACCTTCTCCACTCATCTCTATCGACTGCCTGTCTATTCCAGGTTACTCCAGCAAAATCTTCTATGTCATCTCTCCTATCTAGTTCTCTGTCTACCTTGCTTTCTTTTTTCATCTCTGGGTTGCCATTTTTTTCTCCATGTTATGCCAAGCATTATTCTCTTCATTCCCTTTTGATTACTTTGAAGCTTTCGTTTCACGGCTTTCATAAAAATTTCAGGTTTCTGATCCATATGTTAGAACGAGAATGACAGAATGGATAACGTATGGATTCTAACATTGTATCTTATATGGTGCCTAACTCTTTGCACCAGCATGAAGTATGTGGTTTATTGGGCAACATGCTTGGGATCAGCTTAGTATCAGTGGACACCTTGAGACACCCTGAGGATGATTGCAGTTGTGGAAAAAATAAAGGCTGAAAAATTTCTGGCTTTATTGTTTACTCATTCACTTATGTATTCATAATTTAATGTTGTTATTTAACTAATAAAGGTTTTATCCATTTATTTGTGCTTTACATGACTGTTTACATTTCAAGGTATGTTATCTGGGTGCAATATTGATGATTTCATGCCACTCAACGATTGACAAAAATTCTGTGCCACCAATGAAACTACTTTGTTACTGAATCCTCATTAGCTGATAACTGAAATGAATGCTGGATGTCAAGCATTGATATTAATGGTAAGAAAATCAAAAATTTCAGGAGTGAATACAGGTTCAAAGTTGGAAGTTATGGATAAGTAACTGTTTCTTTAATGGAATTCATAAGCAAGAACATTAAAGCAGTTATGAGTGTTTTAATGAGTGGGTTTTAATGAGTGAGTGGGTTTGACAATTTAATTGTGGGCTATTCTTATCAAGACATGTTGGAGCTGTGTATATTACATACCTAGGTTTCAGTCTTACCTCTGTGTACTTCCTCAAGAGAGATGTTCGGTCTACTAACCCATTCACTTTGGTTCCCTTTAACCCACCTCAGATAATGGTGGGGGCCATCGGCTTTGCTGAATGTTCCTCTTCATGATGCCATGAGTTGAGGGGTGAGTGATTATTTGCACAGTGGCTGTATCATAACCAATGAGATTTAACCAAGGTGTCATAGGTATTGTTGCACGGCAGTATTATGAAAAAAAGGCTGGCAAACAGAGGTAACCCTTCTAAAGGTATCTTAGCTCATCCCTACCTTCACGCGGTCACTGTTACTACACATGTCAAGGTGAAACTGACATGATGAGTGTAGTGAATATCAGCTGTTGCTTTTAGCACTTTTAACCTGACAATCTATGACCCATGTTTCTCTGGAAAGAGCACAATGCTAATCTTGCTGGCTGTCAGTGGCCCCAAGTGGGGAGAAGATGTATACAAGCAGAGAGGGAGCTCCATTTTGCCCTAGAAGGGAGAAGTTTTGTCCGAGAGTTGGATCTACTAATGTGAAAGACCTGAGCAAAGGGAAATTTTTGGAAGAAGAGGTTAACTGTTATGAGTGTACAAAAAATCCATATGGAATTTTGTTGAGTGATAGAATGCAGTAACTGTAACTGTCCTCCAACATCATTAATTTTCAGAATCTACCAGAGAGTTTCCCTAATAACTATCATATGCTTTTTCTAGGTCCATGAAGGCTGCTACAATTCTTCTGATTGGCCCACTCCCATTTCTGCCCTCAAGTCTGTTTTAGATAGACTACAACAGAACGGTCTGACTGTCAAACATACAAAGTGCCGGTTTGGAGCAGAGTCCATCAACTATCTGGGATTTGTATTGTCACGCGACCATCTTCAACCACAAGTTGGCAAGTTGACTGCCATCGCCTCCATGACTCCTCCTACCACCAAGAAGCTACTCCAGAGTTTCCTAGGTTTAATATCCTTTTACAAAGTTTTCATTCCTCAGAGCTTACCGGCCCCCTCTCTGACTTGTTGAAGAAGCCAGTACAGGACCCCCTCCAGTGGACTGAAGATCTTCACGCACGGTTCGAGCAGCTGAAGCAAGCCTTGACCTTGGGACCTATTCTTTGTCTTCCGGCCCCCAGCCGATGCTTCAAACTATGGATTAGGTGCTGTACTCTTTCAGTACCATGATGATCGTCCACATCCCATCTCTTACGCCAGCCGGAAACTGCTTGATCGGGAGCGACGATACTCTACCATTGAGTGGGAATGCCTGGCCATCGTGTTCGGCATTCATAGGTTTGATTTTTACCTTCAAGCTATGATGGGCTTTAGGTCTTCAACCCTATAGATTTAGAGTTGTTCATGTTGCCGGGTCAGACAAGTTGTGAATACTACTACTACTACTACACTGTGTAGTAGTAGTAGTAGTAGAAGGATTTGCTACTCATCGTCGGCAATAAGTGGAACAAGTGCTGGATGGGGTGAGATGAGAGAGAGAGAGAGAGAGAGAGAGAGGAGAGAGAGAGGAGAGAGAGAGAGAGGAGAGAGAGAGAGTAGCTAGTAGTGACCAGCCCTCTCTTGACATATTCAGGTGATTAACACCCGTCAGATGCAGACCTGCTACACCTGAAACACTGTTCTCGTCCAAGTAAATGGTATCTCAGCTGTTGAGGTGATAGCACATATAACTAAGTATTTGAGTAGTCCAGCTAATCTTTTCAAAACCCAGAGATTCTTAGCACTTCCTGCTCTGGAGCAGGTTGCTCGATCACTGCTGGGGATTGGGGGGGCCATGGTATGGATGTATTGACCATGTATTGACCATAACAAAGATGGATTAGAGCATCTTGGCAAGGGAATACATTTAGTTTGTTTCCTCACAGTGAACTTACATAGTTTGGTTGCATCTGTCTAGTTTAGCTTTACTGATTCTTGGAATAGTGAAGCCTCTTTACTGCGGCTAGGTAGTGTTCCAGTGAAAGGGCATTTGATGATAGCTCGCACTAAGCTTTATTGCTTAAAATCCTCTTGTAAATGCATGACTGAAAATTTTTTCTATTAAAAGGTTAAAATTAACATCAACATCATGTAGAATGTGAAGGTTTGGCAGATAAAAAAAAAATTCCAAGTTAATTTAATTTAAAGAAGAAATGGCAGTGACATGAAAAAAAAACTTTCATAATTGTTTTACATATAAGTGGTAATTCTTTGTTATATATACACTTATAATTAAAAGTGTAATACTTAAGAATTGAAAAAAAAAGTATCTACTAAATTATAAGAAAAACCTCACAGAGGAAATTCTTGATGGCAGTGTCACCCGGAATAATGCTAAGTAAAAAGAAAGATATGAACATTCAGATAAAGCTTAACCTAG
This sequence comes from Metacarcinus magister, assembly GCA_029783475.1. Taxonomy (NCBI): domain Eukaryota; kingdom Metazoa; phylum Arthropoda; class Malacostraca; order Decapoda; family Cancridae; genus Metacarcinus; species Metacarcinus magister. The sequence continues at coordinate 10,558,924 of JAPQNM010000016.1, forward strand.
ACTTATTGACATGTAGCACCAAGAAAACATAACAAAGTATTTGTAAGTACAACAAATTTCATAAAACTTTCATAATGTAAAGATCCCTTTTAAATACACTATTTAATGGTACAATAAAGGCTTACATATCATATGTTCATAAAAAAAAAATAAAAATAAATAAATAAAAAAAAATCAAGAATGTCCCTTTGAGTGCCTGTGGGCCCCACCCGGGGCAAAAAGCACTTGAGCAGAAACAGGCGACACAAAATGTTGCTAAGACGAGAAACAAATATTTGGTGCGAGCAAGGTCCTTGCATGATACCTGTACGTATATATATATATATATATATATATATATATATATATATATATATATATATATATATATATATATATATATATATATATATTATTTTGCATGGATAACAACAGAAAGTTTAATTAGAATTTTCATTATCTATGTTATGATGAACTTCATAAATGCACTCTGCAAGAAGCCAGGTAGACTAGACATTGACACAAAATCCATTTGCACTAATTTTATATGAAATTAATCTATAAACAGAGAAGCTCAATGATATACCACTGGAGCAAGTGAGTTTTGCTGTGTCAGTCAATCACTTGTGCTCTAGTAAACTTTTTTTATCTTTTCTTTGTTAAGTTTTAGTTTTATATCTCCATGCTATTACTTCATGCAAACTTGGCATCTTGAAACTCTTGTCAACAAACGTCCAGCCTTTAGAGTTTCTGACACTGGTCGTGAAAACTGATTTCTATCTTCAATTGTGGCAAGCCAGAAACTGAATTTGTTTGCAAAATAATGACATGTTCCTCTTGCTCCATTGCATTCAATAAACGGTGTTGCTCTGAAGTCCTCAAGACAAGATCCAGGGCTGCTGAGAGACTGTCCACCGCCTTCAGCACCTGCCGCCGTGTGCTGCAAAGAGTGGCATATCAGCATGTTAATTCGTGTTTTTCAGAATATTTAATAAAATAAAAATATATTTTGGCTAAAAAGTTTAAATATTTTGTGAAAAGAGGAGAGAAAAGGCAAATCAGTGTTAGTACTCAATATAAGAAAATACCTTAATGGCTGATCATTATTAGAATTTTATATTATGATAAACAAAATTGAAAAGCCCTACCATAACAAAGGAGTAGCCAATCCACATGCTGTTCCATCCCTGAGGGCAGTCAGGGACTGTGAGAGACTGGCTGTGGACGGCTATAACATTGGATGGCGCCTCACACACCACACACCTGAAAGGGTTCAGACATGAAAATTATTCACATAACAAAACTGTAGTCAAACTACAAAGCTACCATACTTAAAAATAGATTACAGTAAAATCATTAACTTATTGAGGAGTACATTCCTTGCCATATTCCAACCCTGAGGTGCAGGTTGAGAGACTACTACCACTGTATTCACTGCGGATCATAAAAGATAACAAAAAGGGATGGAGCATTTCGGGTATTGATACAAACAACACCGCGAAAGACGACTGTGAAATCAGATTTGTTGATGGTGGTGGAAATCACTGCTCATTGGTAACGATCACAACTATAGGAAGCAACTGGGAAATCAGCCCCTAGAACACAACAGCCAATCAGCGGCCGAGAAAACAATACCGACGCTCTGATTGGCTGAATCAGTACGTACAGTTATTCTATAGTGACGCGCGAGATTTAAACTCATAAACAATGCTGCTGAATGCCGCGAAATGGCAAAAATATACACGATATAAAAAATAATAGGTCTTACAGGAAAAAAAACCGCGAAATACCGGGACTGCGATATAATGGGAAATTAGTGTATACACCCTGGTTTCGTATAGAACGTCCAATAGTTTGACAGAGACGTCGTTCTATGTGATCCATATAACCTATGGGGAGAATGACAATTGGTCGATCAGTCACCAAAATTGTCCCTGAAATTAACGTACACTGCATATTATTAACAATTATTAAATATAAATGGTTAAAAAAAACATCAAATAAGGTTTTCCTTGCCTTAATTCTACAGGGATGTAAGTACAGGGGAAGTCCAAGGCTTTGTGAGGATCACTCACTTTTGCGCCAAATTGTTCTTACACTCGACTCTGATAGCCCCAAATCACGTCCTATGGCTGTTTCCCTCTCCTTTCTCTTTCCGTACAATAACTTCCTTCTTTATATCAAAGGAGATGGCATTCAGCGGGCAGAGGCAACACACCCCGCCGCTCTCCATCAGTCCTTGACACGCTGCCAGCTAGCAGTATCTCGTCTCCCGCCTCGTGTTCCCTTTTATCAGTAGTCATTGCGTTTATTTATTCATTAAATAAAGATAATAAGAGGTAAATAAACCATGGCCTACTATAATCGGAGGTAAATAAAAAAAAACTGTAAAAACAACAAAGCAGCACTACTGTTACGACGCGCTGTCTCCCGTTTCCCTCTCCCCTTAACCTAACCATAAACCTAACATAACACAACTAACCTTAAAAGAGTTAACTAACTGTGTAAACCATGTACAAATGAGAATGAGGTGAAGTATCACTTCTAGAAAGACACTACTGTATTTGCCAACTTTCTTCCTATTATCTACAATGCTTGTGGCAATCTCGCAACCTCTTTTTATTCCCTTAAAAAATTAATGAGTAGGTTTGTAGCAACTGACTTACCTTGATATATAAGGCCGAATGGCTGTGTCAGAAACAGGCATCATTGGAATTGGTTCATTGGTAGACAGCCAGTAAGACTTGTCATTTCTTGAGGCATAATTGCACACATTATTGAAGTCACAAAACATGAATGGCATTGTGCTGAATCTCCTCACACATGAACCTGCCAAACCTGTTAGGAAAAAATACACATATTAAAGTACATTATCTTCAAATAATCTTTTAACATACACAAACAATTTATGTCATGCTACATCTAGTTTAACCCTTTAGGCCCTCATGACCATGTGATAATACAATACCATATCAACCATGTATGCCCTCATAACCCTGTGACAGTACTACTATATTCATGCCATTCCTGTATGTTTGTCCACATGTAGTTTTTCAATACTACACGGTATTACTTCTTTTCCGACCAGCTTTGGATGGAGGGAGTTGGGGTGAGGGGAAGAGTCTTGTATTGTTTTATACTTCTCTAATAATGATAATTAGTGTAGTTAAGTTAAGTCAAACAACCAAGTAGGAACCTATATGCTGCTGTTTGTATTCCTTTGTTATCATTCAGTTCAATGGCCAACATTACAATCTACAGTTAAAAAAACAGCAGCAGCAGTATCTCATTACAATGTATTTTATATGTCTTTTGCTAAGGCTCACTTGAGGAGCACAAGTACATTATACTACAATTTTTTTAAAAATCCATAGACAATAAGTACACCTTTAGCAATCACCCTTTTATCTTTCCAGTACATATATTATACTACTTTTTTTCTCATAAGCAATAACAACTCTAGCATTCATTCATCCCTCCAACCTTACTTTCCCCCATCTTTATGTCACACTTCAACTCCACTTCTCCCATACTCTTCCCCTTGACAATTTTTTTTTTTTATACCCTTCATCTATCTGGCAGACCCACCTTTTCACTTTGACACAGCATACATCCAAATTCAATGCACCACTTAAGTAATTTAACTGCAATAAAATCCCAATGTTTCTCACTATCATACTTTAACTCAGAAGCTTTCAGTATCATTAATTTTTTGGTCTTGAAGTGTCGGAGGTTGTGGTTATTAATGGCACTAATGTAGTTGTCATCAATGTCCTGTAAGAGAGTTTCAGTATTCAATACCGTAAGCTAATTTTACCTGAAACATTCACTACTATAGCTGACAATTAGTAAACCTATCTAGTATTTCTAACCTGAGATGAAAGTCTATTGTACATCATGATGAGAGCTTTTTCCTGCAGTGGAATCAAAGAGGATGATGATGATTTGATATCATGTAAAGTTTGCAAATGCATGATATACTTTTCTAGAGAAACTGAGCCATAATTAGCATACAAATCCCATTAGAATCCTGAGTTACATCTATCCAGAGAACTTGTGGATCCCCTCTGTGTAGGCACTGGACATCATACATATATATTTATTTAGCATCAATTTCTCAACTGACATATTGTATCTGCACGATCTCTGTGCATCTCTGTTTGAATTAAGTCAGTCAGCTCCACTTTTCATGTACGCCCGCTACCGGCTCGGCGCCATTTTAATTTTGTTCTACAATAAAGAAACAAAACATTTACAGGACATCTTTACTTCCTCCGTTTGGGAAGTGTTACAATCACAGCAATAAACCACAAATGGTGAATCAGCTGTCGGATTTCCACACTTCTTCGAAGACAGTGAATTCTGAGTGATGCCAATCAGCTACCCTAATTACCACCCTCGCTCCCAGCCCATTCACAAGATGCTTTCACTGTTCTCTAGAATACCAGTCAATTGCTATCTTTAGTGTCTGTTGCCTGCCTACTGTCTGCTAGCTGTATTTCTGCCTATTGCTGTGTACTCAGCTGTCCTCCTGTGCTTACAACACTTGTATCTGGATGTGCCGTGGCCAACTGCTAAATTTTGAGCAACTAAATGTTACCTATAAACATAACACTGAATTACATACCTTAAAACTATCAACTGAAAAAATTTTAGGAGCTTGTGTGCTTACCTAGATCTTGATGGTGAGCCTTTTCATTTCCCTCAACATAGAGCAAGGAGTAGCCATCCCACAGCCTGTAGTGTCCAGCCTCACACTGTGGCACTGTGGTGGTCTGTGAGTGCCTCACCACCAGTGTGCCTGAGAAGTATTGCTGCTGCTCGGTGCAGCTCCTACCAGACTCACCCTTGTTTCCTTGGAATCCTACAGCACCCTAGGAAATTTTTGTGATACTTTACTAGTATAAATTATGCCACTTACGTACTAGAGTAAGGTTATGTCACTGTGTGCCAGCAAGTGCTCTTTCACACACTGATTAAATATCTTGCATTATTTTTATACACTACTAATTCATTCCTGCACATGCATGCTGGTATCCAAGAATCAGAACAAATAACTCAGTTTAAAGGAAAGTTAACTACACTCATTAAAAATAACTGGAACTACTGATGAACTGACATAACTCAGCTAAGGTAAGCAAGTTCCTGGAAGGATAATTTTAAGAAGCAGTAATAATTTAAATATTCTTTTAAATATTACTATGATAGGTTAGTGGAAATTCATGTGCCTGATTTCAACACGTAGGAAGCAAGCACTTTCTATACATTTTGAATAGATCTTAAGTCTTTAACAAAGGAACAAGTGGAGGTAGTGCTAGGCCTCAACCAGATCACCAGATCAAAATCTTTCCAGACCAGATAAAAAATGTGGATCCTGATATTCCTATCATATCCAGTATCTAGTAGAAATCAAGATAAGACAATTTTCATTTGTGATTTTTCCTGAATAGTTTTAAGCCTGAAGGTCTGAGGACATAAATAAAGACTGCAATCACTCAAAAGGCAAAAGGTGGTAAGGCTAGGATGTGGGAGAAAATGATGAGGTTTATGTGTGGGGTAAGTAAAGGGTCTGTTCTGAATCTGTTTTTCTACCTTGTAACCATTTCCACGTGTCCTATCCTGACTACTAATTTCTAGAACCTGATCAATGTTTCCCTTATTAATTCCTTTTACCCATTTGTATACCTCAATCATATCCCCTCTTGCCTTCCTTCTCTCTAGGGAGTGGAGATTAAGACGTTTTAAACTATCTTTGTAGGGTAAATTTCTCGGCACCTGAATCATCTTGGTCATTCTTTTCTGAACTGCCTCCAAGGAGCCTATATCCTTCCTATAACAAGGGGACCAAAACTGAGCTGCATAATCAAGGTGGTTTTTTTTTTCTTCCAACATTTAAATACCAGAGCAGATCCAGTATACCAGAAAAATTACTACTGGTTTTCTGAACAGGACCAGATCCAGAATTTTATAGCCAGAGCCCCAGCACTAGTTAAGAGTTCCTGAACATGCATCTCACCTGGAGTCCTGGTGCTCCATCGAAGCCTCTTTCTCCCTTCATGCCTTGTGGACCAACTACTCCTGGCAACCCATCAGGTCCACGATCTCCTTTGGTACCAGGCATACCAGGCATACCTGGGCTGCCTGCTGGACCCATAGGTCCTATAGGTCCGGGAGGACCAGGTGGTCCCCGTTGGCCCTTTATCCCAGGAATTCCAGCACGACCCTCAAGGCCTCCGAGGCCTCTCTCCCCTTTTGGTCCTGTTAGCCCAGGTCGGCCAGCAGCACCTGGGAAACCATCCAATCCCTTGGAGCCCTGGCGGCCCTTTTCTCCTGTACGACCAGGCAAACCATTGCTGCCTCTCTCCCCTTTGGTTCCTGATAGACAAGGCAAACCTGTACGGCCTTGGAGACCCATGTTACCCTTGGGTCCCTGAGGACCAGGCAGACCAGGCTGGCCTGGGAAGCCACTGTTTCCTAGAGGCCCTGGCAAACCTTTCTCGCCTGATGCACCAGGTCTACCATCCCGTCCTGGTATCCCAGCAGGACCAGTTAGTCCCTGCTCACCCTTTGCTCCATCAAAGGCTGGGGGACTTTGATCTCCTTTGAAACCTCTCTGTCCAGGCAATCCTGGAAATCCTTGTTCACCCTTAGAACCCTTTTCCCCAGCTGCTCCATTTCTTCCAGGTTTCCCAGCAAGACCTGGGAGCCCCTTTTCACCCTTCATGGTTCTTCCTACATCTCCTTGGGGTCCCTGAAGCCCTAGGTTACCTTTCTCCCCTTTAAGGCCATCAATACCAGGTTGTCCAGGTGCCCCAGGAATACCAGCATTACCCTTAATGCCTTGGGAACCAGTGCGACCATCAAGGCCACGAATCCCTTCAAGTCCAGGTGAACCAATTGGGCCAGGGTCACCTTTGCTACCTTTTTGGCCTGCTATGCCTGGCAGGCCCCTCGGTCCAGCAACACCCTTGTCTCCAGCCAGGCCTCGTAGTCCATTCATCCCTGGGATACCTGCAACACATTCGATTGTTGTACTGATGTTTTGTAATGGAGAGAGAGAGAGAGAGAGAGAGAGAGAGAGAGAGAGAGAGAGAGAGAGAGAGAGAGAGAGAGAGAGAGAGAATACATATATACTATGTATATATATATACACTGGAACCTTGCATTACGAGTGCACCATATAACAAGTAATTTGTAGAACGAGCCGAGGCTCGGGCAAATTTTTGTCTTGCTTTACGAGTAGAAATCCGCATTACGAGCGAGGTTCATACAGTGACTGCTAGGCTCGCACACACTCTCCCGACAAGCATGAGAACCGCTGGCTCAGTTCACGTGGATATCTTGTGGAAGCATCACTATTGTGTTTTCCCAGTGTTTTTCTTATAGTTTTGTGTGTATTTTTGCTATTATTTTATAATAATTACTGTAGTTGTCTTACCATGGGTCCTAAGACTAGTGCAAAGAAAAGTTCTGAGAAAAAGAAAAAGCTAATAATGGTAGAAATTAAGAAGGAAATCATAGGTAAACATGAGAAAGGAACTCGTGTAGTGGACCTTCCAAACAATAACAATCCTCCTCCTCCTCCATCGTTTTTCTCGCGCACATCATCAATCGTCCCATCTTTAAGGTAATTAAATCAATAAAACCAGTTTATATTATTTCTTTTGCATTCTTTTTGAAACAAAATAAAAATTTTTTTTTTTTTGGTTACGTTAGGTTTAGTTAGGTTTGCTGGGGTTGGTTTTTGGGACTTGGAACGGATTAATTGTATTTCAATTAATTTCAATGGTGAAAATTGATTTGCAAAATGAGCAAATCGTAAAACGAGCTTGGTCATGGAACGAATTAAACTCATAATGCAAGGTTCCAGTATATATATATACAGTGGTACCTCAGTATACGTCCGCTTTGGAATAAGTCCAACTTGTTTGGACTTGAAAAGTTTTGCTTGGTATACGATCTTTGTTTGGAATACGATTCGCGCCAGCGTCAGACAACAATACACCAGTTCCTTCCATTGAGTGAACAACCCGCACTATAACTGTAAATTTTCACGTGATTTTGTTTTTTCGCGTAAATTTTTAGTAAATTCATTAAACATGAGTTCTAATAAAATTAATGAAAAGAGCCAAGCAACGAAGATAATGGTTAGGATCACCATAGAGGTGAAAAAAGAGATTGTTGAAAAATATGAAGGTGGCATGTGTATCCGGGACCTGGCTGATGCATACCGCATGTTGAGAACGACGATATCTACAATTGTGAAAAACAAAGACATTATTAAATTGGCTAACGTTGCGAAGGGGGTGAAATCACTTACCAAACAAAGATTCCCAAAGTTTTATTGGAAGGGGACTCTCCTTCCAAACAATAACAATAACATCTCCTCCTCCTCCTCCCTTCTCAGCACCATCCTAGTAGGCACTCGACTCTTCTCGGCAAGGTAAAATGAGCTTAAATTTTCATTTACAGTATTTCATCTAATTTCTTTTGTACTATACTGTATCTAATTTATGTACAGTACGTATTTTAGTATTTAGGAGTGTTTGAAATAAATTTATACAACCCCTCTTATTTTTTGTTCCATATTCCTTTGCATCATTTTCTTATATTCTCTCCTCTTCCTTTATACAGCCTCCTTTACTTCATCTGTCCACCATGCACTATTCTTTGTCTAACTCTTCAGAGCTCTATACCCAATCAATTCTAATTTATGTAAAAAATTGGAAATCTGAAACATGCAAATGTTGTTTGCAAATTTTTTGAAGCTACAACAGAAAAAGTGAATCAGTCAATGCATAAAAAGGTTATGGTACATAATATAATTTACCTTGTGGTCCAGAGTTGCCCTTCTCTCCTCTTGAACCTTCGAAACCCAAGTCTCCTTTAGGACCCTTTTGGCCAGATAGTCCCTCTGGACCAGCAATAGGGTTACAGTCCTCTCCGCGGGAGCCAGGGAAGCCAGATGTCCCCTATGAGGGAGGTAACATTTATATGACGTGTATTACATGAGGTCTGCTTACATAGGAATTGGTTCCATGTACATATTTGTATCATATTCATAACTCCTTTGATCAGAATGGTTGACAGAACAATGGTTTTAGCATCAATGAAGGGATTCATAGTTCTTAGAACAATAATGAATGAAAAAGTAAGGATTCTCAAATAAGTAAAGAAAAATTTTAACAAAAATAAAACGAGGATAAATACTACAAAAGTTGGAGTATTACATGAATGTGATAAAGAAATAAAGAAAATATGGTAAATAAAAATTTCCAATCAGTATTTTTAAGAAAAAGTAGCATCAGGAGGGGTTGGGTATAAACCTCTGAGGAGTTAGAGAAAGAAATGTGCATGGTATAATGAGGTAAAGGAGGCTATAGAAAGGAATAGGAGGGCATATAAGAAAATGCTACAAAGATATAGGGAACAAGAAATAAAAGTGAGGAGATGAACTGAATACAAGTTGTTGAATAGGAAAATAGTGTTGGTGAAAGAGAGTAAAGGGAAGTGGATGAAGAATTTAGTACAAAGCCGAGTTTAATAAAAATGATAAATTGTTTTGGAAGGAAGTTAGTAAAGAGAGGAGAAGGGTGTATGAATCAAATCATAGCTTTAGATAGTCATTGGCGTCCCAACCAGGATTTTAGCATTTTATAGTAACCAATGTATCAAGTTTAAATAAAAATAAATTAATTGGTTTGAAAATGTGCGAATTATGGGAGAAGATGGAATGCATGTAAGAGGTGAAAAAAGTATGGAAGTCACTTTAAATGTTTAATGAATGAGAAGACAGAAAGGGAAGCAATATTGTCGAGTATGAGTGTGGAAGTAGTGGGAGAGGAGTAATGAAACCGTGTATGAGAGATGTGGCGTGGGAAGTTGTGCAAAGGGAGTGAAGTGTGGTGTAGTGGAATGAGTGAAAAGAAATACGTTGAGGTGGTTTTATCATATGAAGAGAGAGAAGTGTGAAGAGTTTGTCAAGAAAGTTTATATGAAGAAGAAGAAGAAGAAAGGGAGGTAGCCAAAACATTACTCTCCCTTCCCCCTCTGCACCCTGCCTTTTCATAAGAAAGAATAGAGGAGGGGCTTCCCAGACCAATCTCCTCCATACTTTTTGTGTGCGTTTTAGTGCTCCTTGTGATGAAAGGAATACTAATACACTTATAATTGAAAGGAAATTTGGTGAAGTTTAGTTTTGAAGAGCAATAAAAAATTAACACTTACCTTGTCTCCTTTACTTCCAATAAGGCCGTCAGTACCTCGGAAACCTGGAGTTCCATCCAAACCATCCAGACCTGGAGTACCTGGAACCCCTTTTTCTCCCTGGGGACCTGGAATACCATATCCATCACGGCCCTTTGGTCCAGAAAGACCCTGAAGTCCAGTTGTTCCAGGCCTGCCACGCAATCCTATCTCTCCAGGGGGACCAATGTTGCCCTTCTCCCCCTTCTCAGCTGGTTCTCCAGGTATGCCAGGCTGGCCCTGCAATGAGAGGTAGAGTCTGTTGTCATGTAAATTATACAAGTTTGATGGAAAATTAAAGACTAACTGAATGCTGATGCTGCCAAAGGAGAGAGTCTGTGACACTTCCCATCACGACTGTACATAGAGTGTACTGTCAGGGGTTTGATTCCCAGCCGCAGCCCTCTCATGGCTACTCTTTAGATAAATTTCTTAGTGTTTCAAAACATAAGGCATTACACCACTTGCACACACTGCAAGTAAAATCGGCCACAATGCTCAGACTATCTAGTACATCATTATAAAACTTGTTTTTATTTTGTTTAAACGAGACAGAGATAATTAAAAGAAACAACACACGACACTCACCATTAGTCCTCGGTCACCCTTGTCTCCTCGCAGTCCTTCCCTGCCAGGGATGCCGGACTCCCCTCGAAATCCTGGCAAGCCATTGATTCCTTTCTGTCCAACTTGCCCAGGGAGACCAGGGCGACCATCAATACCTGGACCGCCTGGGAAGCCTGCAATACCCATTTCTCCCTTGGGTCCAGGTGGGCCAAGCCAACCCTCCTTGCCTGGGCGTCCAGACAATCCTGAGGAACAATATTTCAGCAAGTTGAAGTCACATTTCAGTAGCACCAAGGGCTGCTTATTTGTAAATGCAAACATGTGCGAAGATGATATGTAGGGAAAGGTGATACCTTACCTGCCTGTCCAGGAGGTCCAGATGATCCTTTGAAGCCAGCAGAGCCTGGTAGTCCTCTGTCACCCTTGGGTCCAGGGAAGCCAACCATACCATTAGGGCCGGCAGGTCCTGACCGTCCGTCAACACCTGTAGAGGATGATCGAGTTTTGGTAACCAGTATGGTACCAGTTAACTGGGTAAGTGCATATGTAATTCCTTTGTATAAAGGCAAAGCGATAGGTGTGAGTGTACTAGTTTTAGGGGTGTAAGTCTGTTGAGTGTAGTAGGTAAGGTATATGATAGGGTACTGATAAAGAGGATCAGAGAGGGTACAGAAGATGTTATTTGTGAGGAGCAATGTGGCTTCAGAAGAGGAAAGAGTTGTGTGGATCAGATGTTTGCTGTAAGACAGGTGTGTGAAAAGTTTTTGGCAAAAGGAATATAAGTGTTTTGAGCTTTTATGAACTTAGAAAAAAAAATGACAGGATTGATAAGGAGGTTTCATGAATGTCCTCCGATTGGATAAGCTAAATCGTAGACTGCTAAGTGGGGTGAAAAGTTGCTATGCATGTGTAAGAATGGGAAATAGTGTGAGTGAGTGGTTTTCTGTTCGAGTGGGGCTACATCAGGAATAAGTGATGTCACCAGGTTTGTTCAATATTTACATGGATGGTGTGGTAAGGGCAGTAAATGTGAGAATGTTAAATAGTGCTTTCTATTTGGTAAATGCTGCTGATAGAGAGTGGAAACTAAATTGGCTACCATTTATGGATGATACAGCTGTGGTGGCGGATTCAGAGTAGAAAATGTGTTAGCTCGTGGAAGAGTTTGGACGAGTGTGTGGAAGGAGGAATTTAAGAGTTAATGGGAATATGAGTAAAATAATGAAATGCACAATGCAACTTTTCCAACAGCCATAAATGTTGCCTGGTTGACTTCAAGCCTAAAAACTCCAAGTGACCTACCTTTCTCTCCGTCCATGCCAGGGCGGCCACTGGGTCCCGTCTGGCCAATCAGTCCTGGAAGTCCCATGTTACCTTTCTCACCCTTCATACCATCCAGACCATAGAGACCTGCTGTTCCCTTGTCTCCCTTGATACCAGTTGATCCCACTTGGCCTGCATCATACAATATGTGATAATAGATTTGTTAAACCAAACATTTTTATCTATTGTACAATAAATTTTGTATGACAATCTTATTTCTGTCAAAAGAATTATAAAATGAGCTTACTTCATTATTGAAATAAGGTATTAGAAAACTCGAACTCAACCATACAGTGCATGAAAACCATAGATAACAGCATAAACGCTGGCAATAGTTACTCTGGTTCATCAACATAATTTTGAAAGGCTTCATACATACAGTCTTGTTCACCAAATGTCAGATTGTCAAGCTTCATGCTCTTTGGCAGCCTGTCTGCATAGCTCTAGATCACTTAGGTCCTTCTGGACAAATTAATTCCAAGTTTTATTTGAAAACTTTACTAACAAGTTTTAGATCTTTGAGTGATTTCAGTCATTGAACTGCACTTTGTACTTTAAAATTTTTTTTATTATTATTTAATTGGTCTAGTATGCATACATGATTGAGTGAGGGGGCAATATTCATCTATCATGCCAACATGACCTCTCCGACATCAACCTCTCCTAGGGTGCACATAATTTGATTTGACCCTTAATAATTATTATGACTTGGACTTTAAACCCCACTACTGTGTACCATACCAGAACAGTCCATAACATGATCCATTCCTATGTGACATCTGTTATATTACACTCCGTAATAGTGAGAGATTATTGTAATAAAGTAGAAATATATATATAGTACTTCTCACTATTGACACTGCAACAATCCCTCTTTTGCTTCAACATAACACCACCATTCTTATAATTCAAACTGTGAGGCATTTGCAAGACCTCATTCTCTGCTACAATTACAATCTACTGCAACATTAAGTATTGATGCAAGTCTCTCCATATTCAGCTACTGTAGTTTTATGACTTTCTGGAAAAAAAAGGCATAAAAGCAACAGAAACATTCATACCTGTAGATCCAGCTGCACCATTCTTGCCCGGTAATCCTGGTAGGCCTTGTTCTCCCTTGGCACCAGAGAAGCCTGGCTTGCCTGGCCAACCCACCCCTGGCTTCCCCTCGTCACCCTTGTTACCTACCGGGATCAATAGTCCAGGTGAGAGACATAACAACTGGACAAACAACAAATTAGCATACATACAATGTAAATAATTATGAGTGTGTTGCCATTACAGTAGTGTGGTAGGTACCTTGATTCTTGAACTTAATCCGTTCCAGAAGGTTGCTTGTAAACCAAATAAATTTTTCCCATAAGAAGTAATGTTAATTAGATTAATCTGTTCCAGATCCCAAAAATTATGAAGTTTCACCTTTATGGCAACATTAGGTTCTTTGATGGCCTCTTTATGTTTTGAGTATGGTGCAGATCGTAAACTTTCCCATACAGAATAGCATAGCAGGATAAGATTCATAAAAAACACTCATACTTTGCTATTAGATCTTTTGTCACCAACTGTATATCGTGGTTCTAAGGTCTCGTTCACATGATCGAACAGTGCCCAGAGGGATCTGCCCATTAGGCAAATCCTGGTGTGTTGTGGTACTCATTATTGTTGCCAAAACTGATCACTGTGGTACTCTACTTTCTACTTCTCTCCATTCTGATTTTTCATCCTTTACTACTGTTCTCATTTCCCCTCCTTTCAGATAGTCATTCATCCAGTTCTTTAATGTTCCTTTCAATCCTTCTATGTGTTCCAAATTCTATAGTAATCTCCTGTGCGAAACCTTTTCAAATGCCTTTTTTTAAGTCTCAAAATATGCAATCCGCCCATCCATCTCTTTCTTGTGTTATATCTATAACTCTTGAATAAAAACTTAATAAGTGTATGACACATGACCTTTTTGTTCTGAATCCAAATTGTCTATCTGTTATTATTCCTTTTCCTCAGTATTGAGTCCATTGTTTCTTGATGACCTCACATATTTCACAAACTATGCTGGTCAATTACAATGGTCTGAAAAAGAGAGAGAGAGAGAGAGAGAGAGAGAGAGAGAGAGAGAGAGAGAGAGAGAGAGAGAGAGAGAGAGAGAGAGAGAGAGAATTATGAAGTAAAATGTGGGTTTGTCATATGATGCTGTTGACTGCATGTTTTGGAAAAGTGAGGTATAAAGTAGGGGTAATTTATTTTTTAATTATATCAATGTTTTATTGTTTCTAGCTACACTAGGTTCTTGATTTAAGCGATGGATGAGTTTCAAGTGTGCACATAATTTTAATTTCACATAGTCCAAATAGCAACTTAAGAGTTGAAAAAAGGCAAAGATATTAAAACTCAGGGTTGAAGTTCATGTTATTTCAAATTTCATGCACAGTCATTTTTTTTAATTTTCACAAATATATTACTCTTTTAAACACATATAAATCGAGACTCTAGTATACATAATGTAAATTTTTTTAGCGATGAGAGTTGAAATTAACTATAAGCAGATTTCATATTTTTTGTGGGCCTCTGTCCCAAACCTGCAAATCTCAGTAAGTGTGTGTATTATACAAGCAGAATTACATAAGTTAAAATGGTAATCAATTTTGGGGGAACAGAATGAGGTTAAAGGTGCATTATTTTACTACTGTTCAGGGTTGCAGTCTTACAATTTATACTGGGTATATAAGATTAACCATAGTTTTGAGAGAATTTTCTTGAGCTGAAAAAATTGTCTTATAACCCAACATATATGGTCTGCACTAACTTATAGATATGATAGCTTGTCTCTGCTTACTTTTCCTACTCTCTGATAGGTAAGATGCTTTCACAATCATCACATGCAGCCTCTACAAAGAAATATCTTACCTTTAGTTCCAGTTCTGCCGTACAGGCCTGGCTGTCCAGGTTCACCTTTCTCCCCGGGGAAGCCTGATGCACCCATGTCTCCCTTTTCACCTCTGAAGCCTGGTAGACCTCTTGCCCCTGGCACACCGTCCCTTCCTTTTGCTCCATTTTGACCAGGTAATCCCTGTGTAGGCAACAGTGATAGTGGTGTGTAGGCAAGACAACACAGTGATGGAAATGTGTAAAGGCAACACAACATTTTGTTTTCTTTATGCAAATTAACATGTATGATATGGTAAAACTATTTTAATAAGTCAGTTGCCCTAAATATCAAAGGTAATGAAGAGATAGTAACCAATTAGCCAGAACCCCAGAACACAGCTAATGTTTGATAGCCTGAATGGTGTAATGTGAGCTCTGCAGCTCATTTCATGGAGAATCTGGTTTCCATGTAAATTAATTTACTACCATTTACTTCTGGACCCTCCATCCTACTGTGTGATGATAATGTGGTGTAAATCTATATAATTTTCATGACTCACCGAAAGGCCAGGATTTCCCTTCTCTCCTAGAAATCCTCGAGCGCCTGGATCTCCCTGGTCTCCTGCTGGGCCAGTAACATTCAGGCACAGAGTATCAGCACTAGCATCTGTGCCATCTTGACCTTTCTGTCCACGCTCACCTTGTATGCCATCACTACCGTCGACTCCTCTTTCTCCTTTCAGGCAGAATCCCGTCTCACCTTGATCACCTTTATAGCCATCTGTGCCTCTAAGACCTGAAGGGCAAAGGATAGGTACAAAATAAGCATTACATCAATAACTAAGTTCAGCCTTCGCATTAACACTACAAGCATTATGCCATCTTATCTTTATCTTGGAAGTGAAATTCCATCCGTATATTTCTTAGCATCATGAATGTGTCACCAAATATTCTATCTATATGTTTCTCTGGTGATAAGTTGTCCTGTATTACCACTCCCAAATCTTTCTCTTCTTTTCCTATTAATATTATATTTTGTCAAAACTTATACGTCCATGATGGTCTCATTGCACTTTTTCCTATTTCTAATACATGGCATTTCTTTTGCATTAGATTCCATTTCCCATGTCTTGCTCCATTCATATATATCTTGTTAATGTCATTCTGTAACTCCTTGCAATCCTGGTATGTTTTTTTTATCTTCCTTAGTAATTTTGCATCATCTGCAAACAGGTTTATGTAATGACTCTCTCCTTCTGTCATGTCACTTGCATATTCTAAAAACAAAAATGATGCCCAAACTGATCCATGTGGTACAGTAACCTCTCGTTTTACACTGGTTTATAATATGCGTTTTTAGTTTAACATAGTCTAAAAATCCAGTATTTCTGCTTTAATTATACAATTTCCTTAGAATACCATGATTGAATATATTTTACATATATTTACACAATATGGGAAAAATTATGTTTACATTACACAAAATTTGAAATACACAAACGCTCCAGGAACACAATACTCACATAAATTGAGAAGTTCCTGTACTCCACATTTTACTTCCCTCCATTCTGATTTATCATTCTTTACTATTATCCTCATTTCTTTTCCTTTCTGGTATTTCATCCAGTTTTTTTTATTTTCCTTTCAATCCTCCAATGTATTCCAACTTCCATAGTAATCTCCTGTGGAGAACCTGATCAAATGCCTTTTTTAAGTCTAAATATATGCAATGACCCCATTAATTTCTTTGTTGTTATATCTATCACTCTTGAGTAAAAAACTCAATAAGTTGGTGACAGATGACCTTGTTCTGAATCCAAATTGTCTATTTGTTATTATTCCTTCTCTTTCTAAGAATTCAGTCCATTGTTTATTGATAACCTTCTCACATATCTTACAGTTTATGCTGGTCAATGACACTGGTCTATAATTAAATGGTTTTTCTTTGTTTCCATTTTTTTTAAATAGGCATTATATCAGCTCCTTCAATGGATGGACCTAACCTCATTACTTCCTCCTCAAACTGAGTATCATCATCCTTATAATTTTATTGTTTTAGTATTTCCTTTATGCTTTTTGTTTCTTCTTTTTCTCTCTTCATTCTCACAGGTATAACCTTTTCTTTCAATCCAAATATTATTACATTCTTTTCTTCTCTGCTGCGTCTCTGACTATGTTTTCATTTGTTTTTAATACTTTAATTACTTCTTTTTCCATTCTCAGCTTCCTTTCCGTTTCTTGTTGTTCAAATATTCCTTTAAAGCTATTTTATCTTCCTCTTTTTCTTCTTTCCAGCCTTTCATTTAATTATTAAGAAAATCTTTAAATTCATCTCTAATTTCCTATTTTGGAAACTCATGTGTTCTTAAAAGCTTCATTTTCACTTGAAAATTTCTCAATCTCCTTTACCCTCTGATCATTTATTTTCTTGAGGTTGTCTATTAAATTTTTAAACATTTTTCCTTACACAATTCATTGAAATTTAACTCATTTACGATAATCCTCTCAAAAAAAATTTCAAGTGATTTTTTACATTCACTCACCTCTTCCCTTACTCTCCTGTTTTCACTTTTCAATTTTTCGATCTCCTTTACCCTCTCATCATTGTGTGTGTGTCTGTGTATGCTTGCATGCCTCTTTTTTTAAGCATGGTCATTGCCATAACCTTACCTCGCTCTCCTTTGGGTCCAGTAAGACCAGGCATGCCCTGAAGACCTCTCCTTCCAGGATAGCCTCTGTCTCCCTTCTGTCCAAAGTCGCCTGGAACACCGTCTCTTCCATTATCACCCTTGGGGCCTGGTAGTCCTGGATAGGCCACTGCAGCATCACCCTTGTCTCCTCTAGCACCTGGAACACCAGGCTGGCCTGCAAAACCCTGGGAAAGATAACCATAGGGAAGTTTCTTTGGAGAAATGCTGCTGCTGCAATGATTTGTATTTAGTCAAGTACTTACAAAATTGCTATTTACTTATTTACAACATTATATATATATATATATATATATATATATTTTTTTTTTCATATCAAGGCCCATGTGCACCATTAAGGTAGTGGTGTACTGATGGTGCAGTCTATGCTGTCATGGGCAGATAGTGTACTATTGTAGCAAGACACTCGTTATTTCAAATTAATTATGGTCACAAGACTAATTGTTTATCTACCTCTCCAACGTAGCCTTCAATTTTGCAGTTTAAAAAAATCTTAAGCATATTTCTCACTACAATTCATAATCCAAATCATAATAAACCATCACACACATTCATACCATCCTCTTCCCAAATAAAATCATCAGAATTAAGTAGTGACTAGCATTCACTCTTTCACAGACTCCCACCATCAGCATCACTTGCTAATTACAAATTCATATTCATTGACAATATTCACACTAACAAATATTGTCTAACTTTTCTCCAATAATTTCAGTCTCATCCCTTGATTTTACTTATCTCCTCAATTCTTGCTGCCTCACACTCTCTCTCCTCCTTACCTCTTTGCCAGGCAGCCCAGATACCCCCACCTGGCCATCTTCACCCCGCTCGCCTTGGTAGCCAATGGGTCCTGGTGGCCCACGTGCTCCAAGAATTCCTGAAGGGCCTTGGGGTCCAGGGAAACCCTTTGCACCCTTCTCACATTCGCCACACTCACAGTCCAGGCCAGCATCACCTTTACCTCCAGGGCGACCTAAAGCACAAGCATGGTATTAATACTGATGGCTGAACATATTATCATAGTGGTGACTACTGCACGACTCAGGAAAACATCTAATGGAACCCCTATGGCATGACACATATGTAATTATTTTCCAGGTCGACTGTCTGAGTAAATAAAACACTAAGACTCATTATACTTTTACCCTAACCTTGCCTGAAATGAGATGGTAAGTATATAAATTACTGTTGTCAAAGACCACTCCTTTCTGTGATATTTCTTCCCACTATCACCACCATTACCACAACACCAATTTCTCAACAACACGATTACCAATACATTGCTCACCATCATGATACATTTTACGCCATCACCACCACTGCCACTACATTCCTCAACACCATCACAACACATTCTTAACCATGATACACTTCTTACCACCATATTTCCTACCACTACTACATAACACTACATTTGTATGACCACAATACGCTCCTTAGTACCATCACTACCACCACATTCCTCCCTCCACACTATTACTACAACACTCTCCATTACCATTACCCACGTCCCATCACATCCACCACATCAATGGCCTCACCTGGTAGGCCATTCCGGCCACCGGTGCCAGGCACACCAGGCAAGCCAGTTCTGCCATCATCTCCAGCAGGACCTGGAATACCATCAATGCTGTCTCCAGGTATGCCCCTTGGCCCCTGGATTCCTGGAGGTCCACGGAAGCCATCCCTCCCAGGAGTGCCAGGTGTTCCTGGGGTTCCTGGATCTCCCTGTTCAAAGTCGGATAAGATTTTACATCTTGTTCCTTTGACACTTTAAGAGGCAGGTAAAAGGCTAAAATTAAAATTAAAAATGCCATTTAAGGAAAATATAAAAGAAGGAAGGAAACCACTAAGCAATAAAATAATGATGAATTATTGTGCTACGTTCAAAACCAAATAGGTAAAAGAATGTGGAAAAGTCCACTTAGTGTTATGCTACATAAAAAAAGATAAAAAGTAAATAACATCACATAAACATAAAACCAAAACCCTTTGCATTCCTTTCCTTCTACTCCTTCCATATCTTCCTCCTTTATAACCACCTTGGAACCATATACATCCCCAAAACATAAAGTCACTCACCAACAATCTACTCTGACTTCTCTCTCCTACATAACCCAGACTGTCCCATCCTCTTCTCACGCTCTCCCACAGCCATCCACTACCACCCATCACCTTCTTTTTTCTTTTATCCTTCCTCTCTAGTCGTTGCCTATAGAACAAATGCTTCTATATCCTGGCTTATGCTCCATACTCCCATAACATTCTTCAATTTTAAAAAATTCATCCAAAGACAAGTGGGAAAGGTAACCTTCCACACACAACCTGACAGATCTCACCTAGTCATTGTCAACTCGGAATCCCAAGCTCAAGCAATGCTCTCCCTCAAAGACCTTCCTGAGAAACCTTTCCTAGTGTTCCTTGATACCCAACTTCAAGACTTGTATTGGTACCGTTCTCATACCCGATGAAATCTGCCCAGTGGGCATAAGTTAGCTTGACTCATCTTCTGACCTCTATGAGGTGATTCCAGACGAGTATGATAATACTCATGTATCCTGCTTCACCATTAACCCTTATGGCCATCACAGATACCCAGCAAATATTGCAAAAATCACATTTAATGGACAAGATATTTCGGACAGTCTATACATAGGTGAAGCCTTCTGCAAGGTTAAGCCTTACATTCCTCCCCCTGTCCCCCGTTGTGGAGGGGCTTCTGGACCAGAGATTGAGGTCTGATGCTGTGATACCTCGGGCTTCAGTCTCTGGTCCAATCAAATTTTGCTTGGCTTTTTTCTTTTTCTAGCTTTGCTTCCCCTTGTTTCATCTGTCTTTTCTTCCTAACCACTCACTATACCCTTCTTTCCTAAAGTGTGAGAGCCGTGAAGAGAGGATGAAAGGCTAACTTCGAGTTCAGTCATGAACGGCCTGAGGGTGCTATAGGCACGGTATACCCTCCCTTTTTCATTGCCCTTACTCTCCATGAGGGTTATGGGGAGCAGACCAGTTATATCCCCCACTTATATTCAGCTCACAAAGGCTAATAATGAAAAATCAAAACTAACAGGTGCATTGGGGAATGCATCTCAAAACATTCATCCCTCCGACTTCCCTGGCTTTGACAAGGACACACCTCTGACCATGGCTCTGAAAACTGCTCTAACCACCCACCTGTCAACTCCCTCGTCTCCTCCACCTCCTCTTTTACTTGTTTCCCAAACACCAACACCAACCCCTACTTCTACAGTTGTATCTTCCATCGTTATAACCACCTTAGAACCATATATATCTCCAAAAAGAAATATAACTCACCAACCCTCTAATCTGATCTCTTACTCTTCTATAGCTCAGATTGTCCCCCTCCAGTTACAGGGGCTGTTGATGCATTATACGTAAAAGCACTTTTAAGCAACTGGCGTCTTGGTCAAGGACTAGGTTTGAGTATCCAGGGCCCATACTTATAAAGAATTATGATCTTTTCCTAATATTGTGACTTAACTGAGCTATGACATTTCCCCACCTCAGTCACGGAGCTTCTGAGTTGGTCTCAGACAACGGCATAAGCGGCCAAAACAACGCTACATTATAACAAGCATTTGTTTGGATAACATGAAATTTAACCACTAAAAGTTTTAAAAAGAGTAGTTCTGCATCATCAATATCACGCAGAACGTCTCTCCTTTCACGGAAAGATCTTGGGCGATGCTGTGGTACTGCTGCAGCTTCGGCTATGTGCAGCGGCAGCACGCCTGAGACAAAAGTATAGTCGCTATTCCCTCCTGCACCCAAACTTAGCTATGAGCGGGACTGTGACTGTTTTCCTAATAGTTATGACTGGCGCTCAGTTTTTTCCGCCGTTTTCTGTGCTTATGACAGTCTGAGACAAGATCATTGCTTTATAAGTATGGGCCCAGGCCCAGGTATCTGTTAAAACTTGAGACAGTGCTACCATATTACCAAAATTTAGCCAGGGAGTTGTAGTGGCATTGCATAAGTCCATAATACATGCATATTGGCTGTAGAAATGCTGGTTAGTTTCTAGGTAACAGCGAATGTTTTGTGGGTAAGAAGAAAAAAAACCTGATTATTTCATTTTCATGAATTTTGCTTTGAAATTTTGTTTTGTGGTAGAGAAAAGGTGCACAAATCTAAGAAATATTTTCAAACAAGTTTTTGTTTCTCAAAAAAAAAAGTCAAACATTTGTGGTAGATGATTTCCTTTACCGGTACCTCCAATATTCCATCCCTATCAATGGAAAGCTTTCTCGAACATTTTGTCTCACTGTTTTTTTTTATATTTCCTTACCATGAACTCCTTTAAGAACAAACCTTGAAATCCTTCAAGAATAGATTATCAAAAAACCCTGGAAAATAGACTGGGCTATACCTCCTTTTGAATCTCCATTTTCACTTCTACGGAGTAACAATAAGTGGTCTCTTTCTTCCTGAATTTAGTTTTGTATACCATGACCAGACTACTTTTCATAGGAGAGAAAAAAAAGTATCATCTTATTCACTTACTGCAATGGAGAAGCACCTGTTTCCCTTGGGTCCTTGGAGGCCAACTTCCCCACGTTCACCTGGCAGGCCTGGTTGTCCCTGTGGCCCTGACTCTCCTGCAGCACAACACAACACTTTAATAACTCAACCATGTAATCTTGATTTATTTAAAATATCTCTTTTGAGTCAACATCAGAAACTTCCTACTGTAACTTGGGTGGGAATCAAACTCAATAAAATGAGAATACACAGTAAGACATTATCAGATACCCAAGTGGACTACATTTTCAACTAGAGGGACACTCAGTGGAGGGCAAGTACCTATTCTGCCACCGCTAATTCTTGTGAATTTTTCCTGCCCTTGACACCATAAACATTAACCTTAAAACAATTAATAGAGTCTATATTTTGGGTAAGGAGTCATGTTGATGAAATTTTATGAAATTGTGGTGCGTTTTGACAGTTATGATTTTTTTTTAAATCCGAGGAATTCTAATGAGGATTTGATTTTTCCTTTGACCTTGACCTTTCAAAATGTAATAGAGTCAAGATTATAGGTAGGGGGTAATTTTGATGAGGTTATAATGCATGGTATTATCAGGAAGCTGCTAACACACCAACAAACAGACAAACAAATAAAAAAAAAAAAAAGTCAAAACATAACCACTCATTCAACTTTGTTGGCGGAGATAATAACACACAAATAAAGCTGTTAAGTGTGCAAGAGGAAAGGAAAATTTGTATAATAACAGTGAAATACAAACATAAATGTTTATATAGGAAAACCACCAACATTAAAGCACAACAAAAATATACAGGGGGAAAAATGCACATATACTACTGTCACTTGGCATAGTGATTCCTGACTAAAGATGTCAAACCTCATTTAATTTCCATGTCCACTTCTTATTTGCCTTACCTTTGAAGAATGTGTTTATGACCAAACCATTAATCTCTGCAAATCATATGAGTATGTCAGCGTTATAATTTTGTGTATTTATTCCAAAGTTTCCTAATGGTGTCATTCATACACTCTTATTTTTTTCCCACCCTTTGCCTTAAAATTACCTACTCTGAAAGAGTATTGGGTTTTGTGCTTTTTCATACATTACTCTACATCGTCATAAAATCTTTCTGTCATCATCATCATAGACTGAAGTTTGTGCATAAACTTATATGATTTATATTTATATCTTTTGTTTAGTTTCATTATTAAGCCTGATATTTTTTCACTTAAACTAAAAAATATTCAATATTTCCTGCCAGTTCCTTGTTTATTAGAAAGACTTTCCCATTTTTTTTATCTTTTTGTCAGCCGTAGCAAAAAAAAAAAGTGACCATTCTTCAACTGTAAGAATTTTTTTCCAGATATTCTAACTTCACTTAGACCTATGATATCCCATTTAACATCTAGTTTTTCTAACAACACTTCAAGATCACCTTCAATGGCTAGTACTTTAACATTAAACATGCCAAGGTCAGTACCAAAGGCAGCCTGTCCGAACCCAGAGATTCTTAGCACCACCTACTCTGAAGTTGGTCTAACCACCACCTTGGCCAGTTGCTCAATCAGCACTGGCGACTGTGGTCCATTGTAAGGGCTTGGTATACATTAGGAGGTTTAGCCACCACACTGGCTAAGAGCATCTTGGCAGCATGTAACAATAATCACACAAACCTGATGCCTGTAATGAAGTTCTCACCTGGTCGACCGCTGACACCCTTATCTCCCTTCGGACCATGAGGACCTTCCCTGCCAGGGTTTCCAGATTGGCCTGGGCCACCTTTCACGCCAGAAGGTCCACGAGGGCCTGGCAGGCCATTAATGCCATCTTTGCCTCGGGGACCAGGCAAGCCACGCAAACCCTGAGGACCAGGTGGACCTGTTGCCCCACCCTGTAGTGAAAAATTACATTAAAGATGAGAGACAAGTCTTAACCTGCATCACCACCTATTCTATGTATATATATATGTATATATATATATATATATATATATATATATATATATATATATATATATATATATATATATGTATATATATATATATATACATATATATATATATATGTATATATATATATATATATATATATATATATATATATATATATATATATATGTATATGTGTGTATATATATATATATATATATATATATATATATATATATATATATATATATGTATATGTGTGTATATATATATATATATATATATATATATATATATATATATATATATATATATATATATATGTATATATATATATATATATATATATATATATATGTATATATATATATATATATATATATATATATATATATATGTATATATATATATATGTATATATATATATATATATGTATATATATATATATATATATATATATATATATATATAAATATATATATATATATATATATATATATATATATATATATATATATATATATATATATATATATATATATATATATATATATATATATATGATTATGAATCCGCTGGCAGTCGGCGCACAGCTCACACAGCTGTTCATCCTTCCAAATGGGTTCATAGATAAATGGGTACCTAGGGAAACCTGGGGAAGATAACCTGTGAGAAGTCGAATGTCATAGTGGCCCTGTGTCCCAGCGTAACAGATTAATTTCCACCACAGGCTCAAAGGCCAATGTGAAGGGAGATGAACGCCCGCAGCTACACGCAGCTACAGCGTGTGCCCCACTTTATCTTTTTATATCATTTATATATATGGTATTTCTTCTAATACTGTTTCTTTAGCGGGCAATGTTACCCTACCTAGTGAATTTGTGGCATGCCTGTATTTTTTTTTTTTTGTGTGTGTAAATGAATATAAATTTTTACGTATTCTTCTGATGAGGACGACCCCATAAAAGTCTAAATTCAAGTACGGGAGGTTACACTAGGTTAGATTATGTTTAGTTTGGTTCAGAAAACAAAAATTGTGGTAATAAACATGATCAAACATTGACAACACTTACCACAGAAGGTCCTGGAGGGCCCTGTTCTCCTTTGTCACCATCACGACCAAAGTATCCTGTGTCACCCTTGTCTCCTTTGAGGCCCTGCAAACCATTAAGGCCATCTGCTCCCAAGTCACCCTTGTAGCCATTGGGGCCAGGTGGTCCAGAATAACCTTCACGCCCCTGAAAAGTGTTGCAGTTCAATCAGACATTACATCTAAGAGAATACTGTGACTATGTCTATGGGAAGGGGTTATGTCCATACTTGAATGTGGCCATTACAGAAGCTTGCAATTATTAGAAAAATCATGAAAGTGGTTGAGACCTAAAAACAGAATGACTTGGGTGAAAGTGAACATGAATGCAATGGAGTTTGATTTTGTTTCAATTTATTTCTGGTTTTAGACCTTGGCACTTGGGACAATGTTAGGATACTAGCTAATGAAGGTAATCTTGAAGTGTTATTCCAAGAAGAAAGTGAAAGTGTGAGGCATGATGGCCTATCTATCGCTGACATCAAGACTATAATGGACTTGGGTTGCAGGCTACGCCACCTCAATTTAGAAAGGTCACATAGTTAAAAAACATATTTCCTTTTTATCTGTGGTTGTAAATTTTCTTTGAAACTTGTAATAGTGGTATTTCAGTAGATAAGTTAGATCTGAAGCCATGCTGAGTGTTGTTAAAGAGAGTTGTGTTCTATATAATGGAGTAATTGATTAGCAACTATCTTTTCTGATATCTTGGAGACCACCGGGAGCAGAGAAATTGGTCTATAGTTATTGATTTCTTCAGGATCTCCCTTGGAAATAAAGTTTCGTCTTGTCTTGATTGCAGGTAGACATGGCGTCAGTGATTTTAAGCCTGGCTGTGACACACTTACCACCCAGGTGCACTTTAAGAAACGGTTCCAAACATTGGTTCCAAACCCATGATGATATTGTGATATTCATTTGTTTCAATAAGTAATACTCTCACAACCACAACAAACTAGGGCAGAATCACATGTGTACCTCAGATACGTGCTCATAGAAAACATTGAATATGCAACGGAAATTAAATTAGGAAAAGATGTAAATTAATACACCTCGTCTTTTACTATTGATATAATATTTTGTCTTAACTTATGTGTGTGTGTGTTCAACACTTACCACAGAACCAGTTGGGCCAGGTAAGCCCTTTTCCCCGAAAGGGCCATCACTCCCCTTTTCTCCAATGCTGCCTTGGTCACCTTTGCTACCTTTGAATCCTAATGGACCCCTGTCACCCTTGTTTCCTTTAGAGCCCTGAAAAACAAGCAATAACATGTCAAGCACAGGACATGTGACATGTAATACAGACACATACTACACTACACATTGTCATAATGAGCCTCCCGAATGATTCTTTTGAACACATTATGTTACTTACACATCTAGTTATAAGGAAAGTGGAATAAACCTAGATGCTCCTCATAGTTTTGAATGTCATACGTGGGAAAAATCGTCTTCCTAGGTAATCTCTCAATCAAGATGACCAAATAATATTATTCATTCTAAATTCACTTTCTCTTGTAAATACAGTCTGAAAGCTCTTGTTCATCACCTCAGCCTGTTGTAATGCATCTTTGTACACTGTGCCTTCTACCTTCAGCTTGTCTACTCCCTCCCTGCTTTTCATTTTTCCATTTATACATCTATAGAAAAGTTTTGGTTCGTTTTTACATTTTTCTATTATATTTCTCTCAAAGTTACTTTCTTCTTCTCTTTGGATTTTTTCATATTCATTTCTAGTTGTTTTTTATTCCTTCCTTAAGTTTCTTCCTCCTTTTTTCCTCCACTTGTGCCATGTTTTTTATCTTTTCAATCTTGCTAATTCACATCTTCTATTAAACCATTAATTCATTTTCTTTTCTCTAACAACCATTTTTGGGACATATCTATCTATGCCCTCTGTGTATATTCGGATGAACTCATCCCATTTCTTCTGAGTGTTCCTTGTTGCATGGAAACTACTCCAGTCTGTCTCTGCAAAAATTTTCTCAATCCTACAAAGTCTGCTTTACCACAATTGTATCTTCCATTCTTGTGTTTCTCTCTTCTCCCCTCTTTTATGCTATCATTCACTCCGAGCTCATGGTCACTTTTACTAGTGAGCATTGGTAATTTACTTTTCTAATTACTTCCACTTCCTTTGTCAATAGAAGATCTAGTCTAAATCTTGTGTTCTCTTTAATCCACTGGCTCATAATTTTATCCATTACCAAATCCAACAATATACAATCCCATGATTCTCCTCCTACAGTATACCATTCTTCCCAGCAAACTTCTTTGCAGTTGAAATCTCCTATCATAATTATGTTGTCACTGTTTTCTATCATATCATTTAGACATTTGTATGTGTCTTTCACCATGTTTCCATACTCTTGTCTCCCCCAGGCATTGGTCTTGAGTGGAACGTATACGACTACCAAGTCTCTTTTTCTTACATTTTTCATTATCAACTCTACCTTCAACACCTCTGCCATACCTTCTCCTTTTTCCACCTTCCCCATTATCACATCCTTCCTTGTTAACACCATTACTCCGCCTCCCTATTTTTCAATTCTGTTTTGCCTCCATACATTGTATTGTTCCTCCCCAACTTGCACATCCTCAGAATCACTAAGTTTTGTTTCTACTAAACAAATATGTCTGTTTTTTTGGTTCTCAGGTAATCATTTATTTCTGATAATGTGTATGAAACAAACCATTCTTTTTCTTTTCCTTTGAACTGTCTTTTCTTACTGTTTTTCTTGTATGTACTACTTTTTCACTTTTAGGTCTAAAACTCTCCAATAGAATTTCTGTTTCTTCTCTTCCGTTCTCATCTCGTTTTTTCCTTGACTTCTTTGAACAGTACATTAAATCTGGCTCTTTCTTCCTCTTAGCCAAATTTTCTTATATATATATCTGTCTTTCCCAGTGTTCGAGCTTTAGATAGAATATTTTGTGCTGTTGCTTGAGACATCTTTTCCATTTTTTCTATTAATTCATGGAGAGTCTCTTCTAGCCAGGGATGGGGTCAAATACAACCTCCCAAATACAAATATATAATCAAATATGAGACTTTTAAAATGGACAATTACAAATACACGGACAAATACGCTATTATAGAAATCTTCAAATACAAATAAAATACAAATACGAAAGCCTCAAATACAAATAAAATACAAATACAGAATTTAGTGTATTTACAAATATTGATAGCAAATACACCTAAATACAAATACAGTATTACAATTATCCTAAACTATTAAAAATTACGGTCCAAGTTTTGTGAATCTGCGTAATATTAACAGGCCTGTCACTGTGTAATTGTAGCTTCTTACCATAAGGGAGACTCTTGAGGCCACATATGGGTCTCTGAGAAAACTCCAATGGGCCCCATCTTGAAATATTGGCCGAATATATACTTCAAATTTATTAGATTATAAATACAGTATGTGTATTTGACTGAATAAAGGAAAACATTTAGCATGTAAGAACCAACCGGGAGAGCATATCCAGTGCAGTTTCGAGAAGCAAAATCTATGGTGGTGCAATTTTGTGCTTCACCCTTTGGTCCCTTCTGTCCCGGATCTCCTCGTGGGCCTTCTAAGGCTATTCCCATGGCTCCTTTGTCTCCCTTGAGGCCTGAACGTCCTTTTTCACCCTGTGAACAAATATCATAAATTAAAATTTTGCTACTTGCTGTAATAACCACTTGATCAAGTGTTCAGCAGGAAATTTGTTGACATCTAAAACATTTCTTATGAGTGATATAACAATATATTCTGATGAAAGACAACATTTATAACTACAGTATCCCCTTAAAAAATGTAAATATACTCAATCTTATGGATAGAAAGCAGCATCAAAACATTTCAGGCATGAGAATTTGCATCACTGATAATATGCAACAGGATACGACAATTCATGGTAAATATTTTGATTGACAAAAATTTAGATATAGATGAATAAGTATACAGATACAGATAGGTAGATAAAAAGATATTTATTTCTCTATACATCTATCTATATTTCTCCTACTGTCCTCTTTACAGGGTCTGGCGACAAGCGGGATTTTTTTTTCTTTTTACTTATTTTTGTTTTCCCTTAGCCAGTACCCTTTTAATGAATAAAATATATATATATATATATATATATATATATATATATATATATATATATATATATATATATATATATATATATATATATGTATATATCCTGCTAATATTCTTCTGAAAGGGAGATAACCAAGACAAGGCATTACGGTTCAGGGAGATATTACTATCCACTCTTTTTCTGCACCTTATTTTTTTGAGGGAGAAAATAAGGAGGAGGGTCTTCCCACACCCCTCTCTCCCTCCCCTTTTGGTTGCCTTTCACGACTAGCAGGGAATACAGTGGTAATATTCTTGCAGTCCCTATCACATGACTTAAAAAAGAAATAACAAATAGACAGATAAAGATGAATAATACAAAAAGTAGATTGGCGATGATTAAACAAAGCAATTTTTGGCAATCATGAGCATAAACTCTATGTTGATTGGGGCAGTTTATTGATTGTGTTGTGCTATGTGACTTACCGACTCTCCATCTCTGCCACTGTAACCAGCATCTCCTTTGATTCCAGGGGGGCCTACTGGTCCTTGTTGTCCCTGCCTGCCATCACGTCCTGGCTCACCCTTTTCTCCCTTAGGGGTGTGGCATGGTCCTATTGCAGGTTCTCCCTTGAAGCCCTTTTGTCCCTCTGGACCACGATAACCTCTTGGGCCAGGTGATCCTGGCAAGCCAGGCACTCCCGAGTCACCCTGTGGAGATAATATATATTAAAGCCATAAGCGCAACAACAAGGTAAAAGTCAGATAATTGAACTATTTTTGTTTAATAATTAGGTTCATCTGGATATTATTATTGAATATTTATTAGAGATGGGTTGTGGGGAAGTAATATGATGTATAGTCTATTCTGATTACTTAAGAATATACATGAATACATATGCTAAGAATATACATTAATTTAAAGCCAGCCTGAATAATAGTAGATATGGAGAGAGTATAGCTCCTTTTTCTGTATGTTACAACTACCTAAATAAAAATATAGCAACTTACATCAGTGCCATTGCAGCCATCAAGACCAGCTCTACCCCTGGGTCCCTGCACACCAGGGATTCCTGGAATGCCGTTAATGCCAGGGAAGCCATTGAGACCCATCTTTCCCTGAAAAAAAAAGTTGTTAACATGGAAAACAAACTGCAGTCACTCAACTGCACTGTTTTTTGTCTGCATATGTGAAATAATTATTTTTCATGAAAAGGAGATTGGCAAAGTGCTACAATATAAAATCAAGTCACAAGCCAATAAATGTCAATGCTATAATTGAATAATAAGTGTCCCAATGATGAAAGCCAGCTAACCTGGCAAAGTGATATACGTTTATTGATGGTGTTCAAGTGGCAGTAAAGTAACACACACCAACCTAAGGTTTACCAGTAAAAGGCATGAAGAAATGAATACATTGATTAACTTATGTATTGAAACCGTGGCCAAAGTATAAATGAATGATTACAGACTGGTGGAGTAAGCCTGCCAAGTTAGAAAAAATATGTAGTTAAAGGGTCAGAAGAGCAGTATCTAAAAAAACAATGGTTTAAGATGGCAAAAGATTCAGATGCAATGAACCATCAGAGACTGAAGATAGTAATTTCAACAGGTGTCTTGCAGCTGGCAAAAAGTGAACCACTACAGTTTGTGGTAAGTTTGAAGCAGTGTTTCTAAAGTATGCTAGCAGCCACCAGCTATAGTAAAGGTGGGTGTTATGCTGATGGTTGATATAACATAAAGGCCATAACAGAAAGCTTAACCAATAAGGGGACAGGCTGCAATAAAAACATACTTTATGATCCTGTTACAGTCTGATCTATTATAGGTTGAGCCCCTTGCAATGACTCTTCTGTATAAATCATTAAATGTAAATACATTTGTTTCATTACTTATCTTATTTGTTTGACTTATTGTCGTACACCGCCTGAAAAATTCACAGATGTGTTCAGTACACTATGTATAGTATGTAGGAGCCCAGTTTCATAGTTATTAGGGGAACAAAGACTGCAACCACTCCCCCCGGGAGCACATTTTTCAAAATTGGCACCTTTTCAACAATCAAAAAAAAAAAAAAAAAAAAACCTCTAGTTCACTTGTGCGATAAAGGTCGAATTTTTTTATTTTTTAATCTTTTTATCGCATGGCTTTGGAAGAATTTTCTGGAGTCATTACTTTATTTGACCAACCTGCCTCCCGCGTTTTTTAATTGTCTGCTCAATCAATATTAGTAGGTGTGTGACAAATAGGAGTTCTGAGGTCATTCTGAGGTTGTATTTAGCGCTAGTAAGACCCCACTTAGATTATGCAGCTCAGTTTTGGTCCCCTTATTATAGGAAAGATATAGGCTCCTTGGAGGCAGTCCAGAGAAGAATGACCAAGATGATTCAGGGGCTGAGAAATTTACCCTACAAAGATAGGTTAAAATGTCTTAATCTCCACTCCCTAGAGAGAAGGAGAGCAAGAGGGGATTTGATTGAGGTTTTCAAATGGGTAAAAGGAATTAATAAGGGAAACATTGATCAGGTTTTAGAATTTAGTAGTCAGGATAGGACACGTGGAAATGGGTACAAGCTAGAAAAACTTAGATTCAGGACAGACATAGGTAGATATTGGTTCACTAACAGTGGTGAACGATTGGAATAGGCTGGGTAGACACGTAGTAAGTGCTGAGTCAATAGATAGCTTTAAAAGACGGTTGGATCAGAGTATGGATAGGGATGACAGGTGGGATGGCTAAATAATGGATTATTCCAAGGGTGGGGGGCAAGGAGCTGCCTCGTGTAGGTCATTAACTGGCCTCTTGCAGTCTCCTCATTTCTTATGTTCTAATCTCCTGTGGTGTTTTGTTGTTGTTATTGTTGGTGTTTAGGGCTGTGACGGTCTATTAGACCCTATTCACCCTGGTGGTGTCCTGCGAGGTGATCACAGGCGTGGTAACTGACCGGTCTTACTGAGGAAAGCGCAGGTGAGGCGGACTGTGGTGTTTTGGTGGCCGCTGACTTCTGGAGAACCAAAACAAACCATCACGTCATAACGTGAGGCGGCCCCTGTGGTGTTTGATGGTCAACACACTCGGCTCACAACCGAGATGTTCTGGGTCGGATGCAGACAAAATGGGTTTGTCTTCTTAAACGCTGTAACCCCTGCTCACCTAGCAGTACAATAGGTACGGGAGTAAGCCGAGGGTTTGTGACTTTGCAATCCCGG
Organism: Metacarcinus magister; assembly: GCA_029783475.1. NCBI lineage: Eukaryota > Metazoa > Arthropoda > Malacostraca > Decapoda > Cancridae > Metacarcinus > Metacarcinus magister. Next base: position 10,591,415 of record JAPQNM010000016.1, read on the forward strand.
CAAGAGCGGAAGACTTCAAGACTAGAAATCCTATCCTCCTGTGTGTGTGTGTTCACACAGTGTTATCCTGTGTTATCCTTGTGTTATCCTGGAAAGTGCTCTTGGTAAAGATTCGTAAGACGACCCATTCGATATCTCCTTACTTTTATAATGCACTGCAAATTCAACCTCAGATACTAGTTCAGATCACCTCAAACAGTTATGCTGCTGAATTACAGAAAAAAAATACGATTTTTTTTTTTACGTTACGTTAACCTGGTATTTCTTCCAAATAAAAATAATCACAACAATCAATAACCTCTCAACACTGGACGATCCCATTGAGTTTTATCTTTTTCACAATACGATTTATGAGCTTACTGTAAAACTTTTTTTTATTGTGTTCTAAATTTAAATACAAAATAACAATCATATGCTTCCTCTAAAACTGTATCTTCCTAGTGTTTTTATTTCAAACGCTAAATCTAAATGTATAATCAATGAGTTAAAAATTATTTTGTATGTGTCACGGAGCCTTTTTTGATGTGCTTGCTTCCCCTAACTTTAGAACCTGGCTACGCCCCTGTGTAGGACTTCATAAGAACATGAGAATTGAGGAGACTGCAAGAGGCCAGTTAATGACCTACACGTGGCAGTTCCTTGTCCCCCACCCTTAGAATAATCCAATATTTAGCCATCCCACCTGTCATCTCTATCCATATTCTCATCCAACCGTCTTTTAAAGCTACCTATTGACTCAGCACTTACTACGTGTCTACCCAGCCTATTCCAATCGTTCACCACTCTGTTAGTGAACCAATATCTACCTAGGTCTGTCCTGAATCTAAGTTTTTCTAGTTTGTACCCATTTCCACGTGTCCTATCCTGACTACTAATTATTGATATCGATATCGTCCGATCAGTAGTTATGCAGATTAACCAACTTGAAATATATAAATAAAAGAAAACAAATATTGGAACCTGAACATGTGTGACAATATGGCGACAGATTTACGGCAACTTTACTGCGATTATAGAGGTTGCGCGTGACGTCACCGTTTTGCGCGGGAGTCATGCCGACAATTTGGAGCACAACGCTCTAGTTGTTATGAAGTGGTATATAGCTAAATTGATTGCTCAAAAAAGTCTTATTATGCAGTAATTAATTACAACAGTCGTTCCAAGGACAGTGTTGTATATTTCGTCTCTCTAAAGTCACCACACGGGAGGACCCAAAACACACAGAATTGCTGCGAAAAAGGCGAACGAAATAAGTTATCAATATTTCAAGGTCTGATTTTGACGAAAAATGTGAGCACACCCGCGTGTGTTCTAAATAATTCACTAGTGATATGTAGTGTCATTTATATATAAAAATAAAATGAATTTGTTCTACACAAATGTATTCTGCGATGTTTTTTGATAAATTAATTATCAATTTTCAGTTTCACTCATGCAACGATTTTGTGATGTGCCTTGTTTTTAGCGTAAATCACTGTATTTCGTTTTCTCCACCCAAAAAACACGCATTTCCACAGGTCTCCAGTCGTGTTAGGGGTGACGAGGATATCTTACAAAATATGCATTTGCGACAGAAATGAATGTCATACTCATTTAAAATGGATCAAAATTTATACTATAAGTATGTTATTTGGATCCAGGTGCATTATGATAAAAATGTAAAAATTTACCGATTCTAGTATCAGGGTTGTTTAATTTCATAAGTGACACAATAACTGCCGTTTCAGTTGTAATTATGTTCAAGTACAATTAATTGTTTAACTTTAATTTGCAATGTGCAATTAAAGAATGGTATAATAACCTTATATTTAGCATAAAGTTTTTACTCAATCTAGCATAATTCTGCAGAAGAGATCTGGTAACACTGCTGTCAATCCATATGTGCACTTAGTGTATGTACTTACCCTGTCACCTTTGGGGCCAGTGGGTCCCTGTGGACCAGGTTCTCCTTTGCTTCCCTTAGGGCCCATGAGTCCTTCCATTCCTGGGAACCCTTGCTGTCCATTCTCTCCTGTAGGGCCTGGCAATCCTGGTGATCCCTGGGGAATTACGTAGCCAGCATCAAACAAAATCACAGTCCACTGACAATATGCCCTCTGGAGGGTTGCAAATGTTCCTAAAGCCTTTCATCACTTTTTGCTCATTTTGCTACAAGTACGATGAGGTCTTGATTTCCAATTAAATTTTTGGTTGGAGAATTCCTTACAAATGATATTACAAACCTAAATCAGAAAATAACAATATCCAAACTACTTTTTTGTAGAATCAGTGATTGCAGAACTCTACGTTTTCATGATGGGTTTGAAAAATATTATACACTAATTTAAGACTAATTAAGTCCATGGGAGGCACAAAACAGATTAGGTTAGATTAAGTAAGGTTACAGGTGTGAGGGTTTTGAAAAACAAATTTATATCTTGTTACATAAAATAAGAATGAAAACCTCTCAAGTCCATAGCAAACACTAACTCGATTGGGTATGGTTACGTGTTAGGATTTCTTGGGAAAAATATATTGGAACAAAATATGAGAATCAAAACCTGAAAGGCTCCTCCAACTTTGATGTAAAAGTATAGGAAGTGATCAGACTCGGATACTTGGGTAGTTTTATTACATCTATCAATGCCTTATTAATAATAAGAAAAAAATTTTCAGTTCCAATCTCAATATCGCTTTATATTCCTAAATTGTGATTTGAATATATTTACACTACAACTTTGTAATTTATTTTCTTGTTTTTGCTAATCATTATTATTATTATTATTATTATTATTATTATTATTATTAATACTATTAGTATTGTTATTATCATTATCATTATTAATATTAATATTAATATTATTATTATTATTATTATTATTATTGTTATTAGTATTATTTCATTATCATTATTATAATTATTATTATTATTATAATTATTATTATTATTATTATTATTATTATCATAATCATTATTACTATTATTGTTACTATAATTTTTGATATTGTTAATATTGCTATTATTATAATAATTATAAGAATATTTATACGAGCTATAGGAAAAATAAAGCGAAACCATTTAGTTTTGAAAAACTACACCAAACTTACCAACAGTGAGAAAGTTGCAATCTATGGCTACTATTGTTTATGTGTGTGGTGTGGGGCTGGAGGGGGGGGGGTGTACAAATGCTTGGTGGTGTGGTAATGTGCTGGGTATATACTATATAGTATATGTGTATACACAGTGTGGATGTCGAAAAGTGGTGCGTCAGCCTTGCCTGGCGCTCTCTAGGGAGGCAGCAGTCAATCAGGGTCCAACTATGTTCAATCCATTGTGTAAGTGTACTTTCCCTTGTGGTATACCGCACACTATAATAGTCATCTCTGCTGCAGTAACTCTTGGGTACCTTAAATCTCTATGGAGGTCACTAGCTATCAGGGCCTTTGGCGATCAGTCAATCAAAAGTAAACAAAGTAATGTAGTTTAGGTGTAAATACAGTGTGGATGTTCATGGGTGGTGCGGCAGATTGCCTAGCGCTTTTTAGGGAGTCGCAGTCAATCAGGCCCCAGCTCCATTCATCCCACTGTGTAAGTGTATTTTCTTTCACATGACACCGTACACTAGTTACCCCATGCAGCAGTGACTACTGGTTTCTAAAGTCCCGATGATGGTAACTAACTGTTAGGGCCCTTTGTGATCCACAGTTTATCACTGGTTGAGAGTAGTAGTAGTGACCGTTAACTGAGAACTATCCATGTGTATAGGAGGGGAGTGTAATCGTAGTAAAACCACTGATGTAGAATGTGGCTGCATGACTAAGGGTGTAGTAAAATAGTGAATCTTACCCGTGAGCCCTTTTCTCCGATACATTTGCAGCCACCTGTATTGCAGTCTTCACCTCCACAGTTCTGCTGCTGGTCGGCGGCAGGACTTGGGTGGCCTCTAGGGGCCTGAGGCTGTGTTTGCGGCCTCTCACCAGTAACACCGACACTGCCGTCATAGCTACCACTACTACTGCCACCATAACTCAGACTTGTTCTATCACTACCACCATAGCCACCACCGGCACTGGTACTGCCGCCATACCCATCCCCACCACCATAGCCACCACCGGCACTGCTACTGCCGCCATACCTATCCCCACCACCATAGCCACCACCGGCACTGCTACTGCCGCCATACCTATCCCCACCACCATAGCCACCACCGGCACTGCTACTGCCGCCATACCTATCCCCACCACCATAGCCACCACCGGCACTACCACTGCTGCCGTACCCATCCCCACCACCATAGCCACCACCAGTACTGCTACTCCCACCGTACCCATCCCCACCACCGTAGCCACCACCGGTGCCACCACTGCTGCCGTATCCGTCGCCCCCACCATAGCCACCACCGCCACTGCTACTTCCGCCGTACCCATCCCCACCACCGT
>JAPQNM010000016.1:10605833-10615833 GCA_029783475.1 Metacarcinus magister
ACTGTATTTACACCTAAACTACATTACTTTGTTTACTTTTGATTGACTGATCGCCAAAGGCCCTGATAGCTAGTGACCTCCATAGAGATTTAAGGTACCCAAGAGTTACTGCAGCAGAGATGACTATTATAGTGTGCGGTATACCACAAGGGAAAGTACACTTACACAATGGATTGAACATAGTTGGACCCTGATTGACTGCTGCCTCCCTAGAGAGCGCCAGGCAAGGCTGACGCACCACTTTTCGACATCCACACTGTGTATACACATATACTATATAGTATATACCCAGCACATTACCACACCACCAAGCATTTGTACACCCCCCCCCCTCCAGCCCCACACCACACACATAAACAATAGTAGCCATAGATTGCAACTTTCTCACTGTTGGTAAGTTTGGTGTAGTTTTTCAAAACTAAATGGTTTCGCTTTATTTTTCCTATAGCTCGTATAAATATTCTTATAATTATTATAATAATAGCAATATTAACAATATCAAAAATTATAGTAACAATAATAGTAATAATGATTATGATAATAATAATAATAATAATAATAATAATTATAATAATAATAATAATTATAATAATGATAATGAAATAATACTAATAACAATAATAATAATAATAATAATAATAATATTAATATTAATATTAATAATGATAATGATAATAACAATACTAATAGTATTAATAATAATAATAATAATAATAATAATAATAATAATAATGATTAGCAAAAACAAGAAAATAAATTACAAAGTTGTAGTGTAAATATATTCAAATCACAATTTAGGAATATAAAGCGATATTGAGATTGGAACTGAAAATTTTTTTCTTATTATTAATAAGGCATTGATAGATGTAATAAAACTACCCAAGTATCCGAGTCTGATCACTTCCTATACTTTTACATCAAAGTTGGAGGAGCCTTTCAGGTTTTGATTCTCATATTTTGTTCCAATATATTTTTCCCAAGAAATCCTAACACGTAACCATACCCAATCGAGTTAGTGTTTGCTATGGACTTGAGAGGTTTTCATTCTTATTTTATGTAACAAGATATAAATTTGTTTTTCAAAACCCTCACACCTGTAACCTTACTTAATCTAACCTAATCTGTTTTGTGCCTCCCATGGACTTAATTAGTCTTAAATTAGTGTATAATATTTTTCAAACCCATCATGAAAACGTAGAGTTCTGCAATCACTGATTCTACAAAAAAGTAGTTTGGATATTGTTATTTTCTGATTTAGGTTTGTAATATCATTTGTAAGGAATTCTCCAACCAAAAATTTAATTGGAAATCAAGACCTCATCGTACTTGTAGCAAAATGAGCAAAAAGTGATGAAAGGCTTTAGGAACATTTGCAACCCTCCAGAGGGCATATTGTCAGTGGACTGTGATTTTGTTTGATGCTGGCTACGTAATTCCCCAGGGATCACCAGGATTGCCAGGCCCTACAGGAGAGAATGGACAGCAAGGGTTCCCAGGAATGGAAGGACTCATGGGCCCTAAGGGAAGCAAAGGAGAACCTGGTCCACAGGGACCCACTGGCCCCAAAGGTGACAGGGTAAGTACATACACTAAGTGCACATATGGATTGACAGCAGTGTTACCAGATCTCTTCTGCAGAATTATGCTAGATTGAGTAAAAACTTTATGCTAAATATAAGGTTATTATACCATTCTTTAATTGCACATTGCAAATTAAAGTTAAACAATTAATTGTACTTGAACATAATTACAACTGAAACGGCAGTTATTGTGTCACTTATGAAATTAAACAACCCTGATACTAGAATCGGTAAATTTTTACATTTTTATCATAATGCACCTGGATCCAAATAACATACTTATAGTATAAATTTTGATCCATTTTAAATGAGTATGACATTCATTTCTGTCGCAAATGCATATTTTGTAAGATATCCTCGTCACCCCTAACACGACTGGAGACCTGTGGAAATGCGTGTTTTTTGGGTGGAGAAAACGAAATACAGTGATTTACGCTAAAAACAAGGCACATCACAAAATCGTTGCATGAGTGAAACTGAAAATTGATAATTAATTTATCAAAAAACATCGCAGAATACATTTGTGTAGAACAAATTCATTTTATTTTTATATATAAATGACACTACATATCACTAGTGAATTATTTAGAACACACGCGGGTGTGCTCACATTTTTCGTCAAAATCAGACCTTGAAATATTGATAACTTATTTCGTTCGCCTTTTTCGCAGCAATTCTGTGTGTTTTGGGTCCTCCCGTGTGGTGACTTTAGAGAGACGAAATATACAACACTGTCCTTGGAACGACTGTTGTAATTAATTACTGCATAATAAGACTTTTTTGAGCAATCAATTTAGCTATATACCACTTCATAACAACTAGAGCGTTGTGCTCCAAATTGTCGGCATGACTCCCGCGCAAAACGGTGACGTCACGCGCAACCTCTATAATCGCAGTAAAGTTGCCGTAAATCTGTCGCCATATTGTCACACATGTTCAGGTTCCAATATTTGTTTTCTTTTATTTATATATTTCAAGTTGGTTAATCTGCATAACTACTGATCGGACGATATCGATATCAATAATTAGTAGTCAGGATAGGACACGTGGAAATGGGTACAAACTAGAAAAACTTAGATTCAGGACAGACCTAGGTAGATATTGGTTCACTAACAGAGTGGTGAACGATTGGAATAGGCTGGGTAGACACGTAGTAAGTGCTGAGTCAATAGGTAGCTTTAAAAGACGGTTGGATGAGAATATGGATAGAGATGACAGGTGGGATGGCTAAATATTGGATTATTCTAAGGGTGGGGGACAAGGAACTGCCACGTGTAGGTCATTAACTGGCCTCTTGCAGTCTCCTCAATTCTCATGTTCTTATGAAGTCCTACACAGGGGCGTAGCCAGGTTCTAAAGTTAGGGGAAGCAAGCACATCAAAAAAGGCTCCGTGACACATACAAAATAATTTTTAACTCATTGATTATACATTTAGATTTAGCGTTTGAAATAAAAACACTAGGAAGATACAGTTTTAGAGGAAGCATATGATTGTTATTTTGTATTTAAATTTAGAACACAATAAAAAAAAGTTTTACAGTAAGCTCATAAATCGTATTGTGAAAAAGATAAAACTCAATGGGATCGTCCAGTGTTGAGAGGTTATTGATTGTTGTGATTATTTTTATTTGGAAGAAATACCAGGTTAACGTAACGTAAAAAAAAAAATCGTATTTTTTTTCTGTAATTCAGCAGCATAACTGTTTGAGGTGATCTGAACTAGTATCTGAGGTTGAATTTGCAGTGCATTATAAAAGTAAGGAGATATCGAATGGGTCGTCTTACGAATCTTTACCAAGAGCACTTTCCAGGATAACACAAGGATAACACAGGATAACACTGTGTGAACACACACACACAGGAGGATAGGATTTCTAGTCTTGAAGTCTTCCGCTCTTGCCGGGATTGCAAAGTCACAAACCCTCGGCTTACTCCCGTACCTATTGTACTGCTAGGTGAGCAGGGGTTACAGCGTTTAAGAAGACAAACCCATTTTGTCTGCATCCGACCCAGAACATCTCGGTTGTGAGCCGAGTGTGTTGACCATCAAACACCACAGGGGCCGCCTCACGTTATGACGTGATGGTTTGTTTTGGTTCTCCAGAAGTCAGCGGCCACCAAAACACCACAGTCCGCCTCACCTGCGCTTTCCTCAGTAAGACCGGTCAGTTACCACGCCTGTGATCACCTCGCAGGACACCACCAGGGTGAATAGGGTCTAATAGACCGTCACAGCCCTAAACACCAACAATAACAACAACAAAACACCACAGGAGATTAGAACATAAGAAATGAGGAGACTGCAAGAGGCCAGTTAATGACCTACACGAGGCAGCTCCTTGCCCCCCACCCTTGGAATAATCCATTATTTAGCCATCCCACCTGTCATCCCTATCCATACTCTGATCCAACCGTCTTTTAAAGCTATCTATTGACTCAGCACTTACTACGTGTCTACCCAGCCTATTCCAATCGTTCACCACTGTTAGTGAACCAATATCTACCTATGTCTGTCCTGAATCTAAGTTTTTCTAGCTTGTACCCATTTCCACGTGTCCTATCCTGACTACTAAATTCTAAAACCTGATCAATGTTTCCCTTATTAATTCCTTTTACCCATTTGAAAACCTCAATCAAATCCCCTCTTGCTCTCCTTCTCTCTAGGGAGTGGAGATTAAGACATTTTAACCTATCTTTGTAGGGTAAATTTCTCAGCCCCTGAATCATCTTGGTCATTCTTCTCTGGACTGCCTCCAAGGAGCCTATATCTTTCCTATAATAAGGGGACCAAAACTGAGCTGCATAATCTAAGTGGGGTCTTACTAGCGCTAAATACAACCTCAGAATGACCTCAGAACTCCTATTTGTCACACACCTACTAATATTGATTGAGCAGACAATTAAAAAACGCGGGAGGCAGGTTGGTCAAATAAAGTAATGACTCCAGAAAATTCTTCCAAAGCCATGCGATAAAAAGATTAAAAAATAAAAAAAATTCGACCTTTATCGCACAAGTGAACTAGAGTTTTTTTTTTTTTTTTTTTTTTTGATTGTTGAAAAGGTGCCAATTTTGAAAAATGTGCTCCCGGGGGGAGTGGTTGCAGTCTTTGTTCCCCTAATAACTATGAAACTGGGCTCCTACATACTATACATAGTGTACTGAACACATCTGTGAATTTTTCAGGCGGTGTACGACAATAAGTCAAACAAATAAGATAAGTAATGAAACAAATGTATTTACATTTAATGATTTATACAGAAGAGTCATTGCAAGGGGCTCAACCTATAATAGATCAGACTGTAACAGGATCATAAAGTATGTTTTTATTGCAGCCTGTCCCCTTATTGGTTAAGCTTTCTGTTATGGCCTTTATGTTATATCAACCATCAGCATAACACCCACCTTTACTATAGCTGGTGGCTGCTAGCATACTTTAGAAACACTGCTTCAAACTTACCACAAACTGTAGTGGTTCACTTTTTGCCAGCTGCAAGACACCTGTTGAAATTACTATCTTCAGTCTCTGATGGTTCATTGCATCTGAATCTTTTGCCATCTTAAACCATTGTTTTTTTAGATACTGCTCTTCTGACCCTTTAACTACATATTTTTTCTAACTTGGCAGGCTTACTCCACCAGTCTGTAATCATTCATTTATACTTTGGCCACGGTTTCAATACATAAGTTAATCAATGTATTCATTTCTTCATGCCTTTTACTGGTAAACCTTAGGTTGGTGTGTGTTACTTTACTGCCACTTGAACACCATCAATAAACGTATATCACTTTGCCAGGTTAGCTGGCTTTCATCATTGGGACACTTATTATTCAATTATAGCATTGACATTTATTGGCTTGTGACTTGATTTTATATTGTAGCACTTTGCCAATCTCCTTTTCATGAAAAATAATTATTTCACATATGCAGACAAAAAACAGTGCAGTTGAGTGACTGCAGTTTGTTTTCCATGTTAACAACTTTTTTTTTCAGGGAAAGATGGGTCTCAATGGCTTCCCTGGCATTAACGGCATTCCAGGAATCCCTGGTGTGCAGGGACCCAGGGGTAGAGCTGGTCTTGATGGCTGCAATGGCACTGATGTAAGTTGCTATATTTTTATTTAGGTAGTTGTAACATACAGAAAAAGGAGCTATACTCTCTCCATATCTACTATTATTCAGGCTGGCTTTAAATTAATGTATATTCTTAGCATATGTATTCATGTATATTCTTAAGTAATCAGAATAGACTATACATCATATTACTTCCCCACAACCCATCTCTAATAAATATTCAATAATAATATCCAGATGAACCTAATTATTAAACAAAAATAGTTCAATTATCTGACTTTTACCTTGTTGTTGCGCTTATGGCTTTAATATATATTATCTCCACAGGGTGACTCGGGAGTGCCTGGCTTGCCAGGATCACCTGGCCCAAGAGGTTATCGTGGTCCAGAGGGACAAAAGGGCTTCAAGGGAGAACCTGCAATAGGACCATGCCACACCCCTAAGGGAGAAAAGGGTGAGCCAGGACGTGATGGCAGGCAGGGACAACAAGGACCAGTAGGCCCCCCTGGAATCAAAGGAGATGCTGGTTACAGTGGCAGAGATGGAGAGTCGGTAAGTCACATAGCACAACACAATCAATAAACTGCCCCAATCAACATAGAGTTTATGCTCATGATTGCCAAAAATTGCTTTGTTTAATCATCGCCAATCTACTTTTTGTATTATTCATCTTTATCTGTCTATTTGTTATTTCTTTTTTAAGTCATGTGATAGGGACTGCAAGAATATTACCACTGTATTCCCTGCTAGTCGTGAAAGGCAACCAAAAGGGGAGGGAGAGAGGGGTGTGGGAAGACCCTCCTCCTTATTTTCTCCCTCAAAAAAATAAGGTGCAGAAAAAGAGTGGATAGTAATATCTCCCTGAACCGTAATGCCTTGTCTTGGTTATCTCCCTTTCAGAAGAATATTAGCAGGATATATACATATATATATATATATATATATATATATATTATATATATATATATATATATATATATATATATATATATATATATATATATTTTATTCATTAAAAGGGTACTGGCTAAGGGAAAACAAAAATAAGTATCCCGCTTGTCGCCAGACCCTGTAAAGAGGACAGTAGGAGAAATATAGATAGATGTATAGAGAAATAAATATCTTTTTATCTACCTATCTGTATCTGTATACTTATTCATCTATATCTAAATTTTTGTCAATCAAAATATTTACCATGAATTGTCGTATCCTGTTGCATATTATCAGTGATGCAAATTCTCATGCCTGAAATGTTTTGATGCTGCTTTCTATCCATAAGATTGAGTATATTTACATTTTTTAAGGGGATACTGTAGTTATAAATGTTGTCTTTCATCAGAATATATTGTTATATCACTCATAAGAAATGTTTTAGATGTCAACAAATTTCCTGCTGAACACTTGATCAAGTGGTTATTACAGCAAGTAGCAAAATTTTAATTTATGATATTTGTTCACAGGGTGAAAAAGGACGTTCAGGCCTCAAGGGAGACAAAGGAGCCATGGGAATAGCCTTAGAAGGCCCACGAGGAGATCCGGGACAGAAGGGACCAAAGGGTGAAGCACAAAATTGCACCACCATAGATTTTGCTTCTCGAAACTGCACTGGATATGCTCTCCCGGTTGGTTCTTACATGCTAAATGTTTTCCTTTATTCAGTCAAATACACATACTGTATTTATAATCTAATAAATTTGAAGTATATATTCGGCCAATATTTCAAGATGGGGCCCATTGGAGTTTTCTCAGAGACCCATATGTGGCCTCAAGAGTCTCCCTTATGGTAAGAAGCTACAATTACACAGTGACAGGCCTGTTAATATTACGCAGATTCACAAAACTTGGACCGTAATTTTTAATAGTTTAGGATAATTGTAATACTGTATTTGTATTTAGGTGTATTTGCTATCAATATTTGTAAATACACTAAATTCTGTATTTGTATTTTATTTGTATTTGAGGCTTTCGTATTTGTATTTTATTTGTATTTGAAGATTTCTATAATAGCGTATTTGTCCGTGTATTTGTAATTGTCCATTTTAAAAGTCTCATATTTGATTATATATTTGTATTTGGGAGGTTGTATTTGACCCCATCCCTGGCTAGAAGAGACTCTCCATGAATTAATAGAAAAAATGGAAAAGATGTCTCAAGCAACAGCACAAAATATTCTATCTAAAGCTCGAACACTGGGAAAGACAGATATATATATAAGAAAATTTGGCTAAGAGGAAGAAAGAGCCAGATTTAATGTACTGTTCAAAGAAGTCAAGGAAAAAACGAGATGAGAACGGAAGAGAAGAAACAGAAATTCTATTGGAGAGTTTTAGACCTAAAAGTGAAAAAGTAGTACATACAAGAAAAACAGTAAGAAAAGACAGTTCAAAGGAAAAGAAAAAGAATGGTTTGTTTCATACACATTATCAGAAATAAATGATTACCTGAGAACCAAAAAAAACAGACATATTTGTTTAGTAGAAACAAAACTTAGTGATTCTGAGGATGTGCAAGTTGGGGAGGAACAATACAATGTATGGAGGCAAAACAGAATTGAAAAATAGGGAGGCGGAGTAATGGTGTTAACAAGGAAGGATGTGATAATGGGGAAGGTGGAAAAAGGAGAAGGTATGGCAGAGGTGTTGAAGGTAGAGTTGATAATGAAAAATGTAAGAAAAAGAGACTTGGTAGTCGTATACGTTCCACTCAAGACCAATGCCTGGGGGAGACAAGAGTATGGAAACATGGTGAAAGACACATACAAATGTCTAAATGATATGATAGAAAACAGTGACAACATAATTATGATAGGAGATTTCAACTGCAAAGAAGTTTGCTGGGAAGAATGGTATACTGTAGGAGGAGAATCATGGGATTGTATATTGTTGGATTTGGTAATGGATAAAATTATGAGCCAGTGGATTAAAGAGAACACAAGATTTAGACTAGATCTTCTATTGACAAAGGAAGTGGAAGTAATTAGAAAAGTAAATTACCAATGCTCACTAGTAAAAGTGACCATGAGCTCGGAGTGAATGATAGCATAAAAGAGGGGAGAAGAGAGAAACACAAGAATGGAAGATACAATTGTGGTAAAGCAGACTTTGTAGGATTGAGAAAATTTTTGCAGAGACAGACTGGAGTAGTTTCCATGCAACAAGGAACACTCAGAAGAAATGGGATGAGTTCATCCGAATATACACAGAGGGCATAGATAGATATGTCCCAAAAATGGTTGTTAGAGAAAAGAAAATGAATTAATGGTTTAATAGAAGATGTGAATTAGCAAGATTGAAAAGATAAAAAACATGGCACAAGTGGAGGAAAAAAGGAGGAAGAAACTTAAGGAAGGAATAAAAAACAACTAGAAATGAATATGAAAAAATCCAAAGAGAAGAAGAAAGTAACTTTGAGAGAAATATAATAGAAAAATGTAAAAACGAACCAAAACTTTTCTATAGATGTATAAATGGAAAAATGAAAAGCAGGGAGGGAGTAGACAAGCTGAAGGTAGAAGGCACAGTGTACAAAGATGCATTACAACAGGCTGAGGTGATGAACAAGAGCTTTCAGACTGTATTTACAAGAGAAAGTGAATTTAGAATGAATAATATTATTTGGTCATCTTGATTGAGAGATTACCTAGGAAGACGATTTTTCCCACGTATGACATTCAAAACTATGAGGAGCATCTAGGTTTATTCCACTTTCCTTATAACTAGATGTGTAAGTAACATAATGTGTTCAAAAGAATCATTCGGGAGGCTCATTATGACAATGTGTAGTGTAGTATGTGTCTGTATTACATGTCACATGTCCTGTGCTTGACATGTTATTGCTTGTTTTTCAGGGCTCTAAAGGAAACAAGGGTGACAGGGGTCCATTAGGATTCAAAGGTAGCAAAGGTGACCAAGGCAGCATTGGAGAAAAGGGGAGTGATGGCCCTTTCGGGGAAAAGGGCTTACCTGGCCCAACTGGTTCTGTGGTAAGTGTTGAACACACACACACATAAGTTAAGACAAAATATTATATCAATAGTAAAAGACGAGGTGTATTAATTTACATCTTTTCCTAATTTAATTTCCGTTGCATATTCAATGTTTTCTATGAGCACGTATCTGAGGTACACATGTGATTCTGCCCTAGTTTGTTGTGGTTGTGAGAGTATTACTTATTGAAACAAATGAATATCACAATATCATCATGGGTTTGGAACCAATGTTTGGAACCGTTTCTTAAAGTGCACCTGGGTGGTAAGTGTGTCACAGCCAGGCTTAAAATCACTGACGCCATGTCTACCTGCAATCAAGACAAGACGAAACTTTATTTCCAAGGGAGATCCTGAAGAA
>JAPQNM010000016.1:10620833-10653333 GCA_029783475.1 Metacarcinus magister
AAATGTCATAGCTCAGTTAAGTCACAATATTAGGAAAAGATCATAATTCTTTATAAGTATGGGCCCTGGATACTCAAACCTAGTCCTTGACCAAGACGCCAGTTGCTTAAAAGTGCTTTTACGTATAATGCATCAACAGCCCCTGTAACTGGAGGGGGACAATCTGAGCTATAGAAGAGTAAGAGATCAGATTAGAGGGTTGGTGAGTTATATTTCTTTTTGGAGATATATATGGTTCTAAGGTGGTTATAACGATGGAAGATACAACTGTAGAAGTAGGGGTTGGTGTTGGTGTTTGGGAAACAAGTAAAAGAGGAGGTGGAGGAGACGAGGGAGTTGACAGGTGGGTGGTTAGAGCAGTTTTCAGAGCCATGGTCAGAGGTGTGTCCTTGTCAAAGCCAGGGAAGTCGGAGGGATGAATGTTTTGAGATGCATTCCCCAATGCACCTGTTAGTTTTGATTTTTCATTATTAGCCTTTGTGAGCTGAATATAAGTGGGGGATATAACTGGTCTGCTCCCATAACCCTCATGGAGAGTAAGGGCAATGAAAAAGGGAGGGTATACCGTGCCTATAGCACCCTCAGGCCGTTCATGACTGAACTCGAAGTAAGCCTTTCATCCTCTCTTCACGGCTCTCACACTTTAGGAAAGAAGGGTATAGTGAGTGGTTAGGAAGAAAAGACAGATGAAACAAGGGGAAGCAAAGCTAGAAAAAGAAAAAAGCCAAGCAAAATTTGATTGGACCAGAGACTGAAGCCCGAGGTATCACAGCATCAGACCTCAATCTCTGGTCCAGAAGCCCCTCCACAACGGGGGACAGGGGGAGGAATGTAAGGCTTAACCTTGCAGAAGGCTTCACCTATGTATAGACTGTCCGAAATATCTTGTCCATTAAATGTGATTTTTGCAATATTTGCTGGGTATCTGTGATGGCCATAAGGGTTAATGGTGAAGCAGGATACATGAGTATTATCATACTCGTCTGGAATCACCTCATAGAGGTCAGAAGATGAGTCAAGCTAACTTATGCCCACTGGGCAGATTTCATCGGGTATGAGAACGGTACCAATACAAGTCTTGAAGTTGGGTATCAAGGAACACTAGGAAAGGTTTCTCAGGAAGGTCTTTGAGGGAGAGCATTGCTTGAGCTTGGGATTCCGAGTTGACAATGACTAGGTGAGATCTGTCAGGTTGTGTGTGGAAGGTTACCTTTCCCACTTGTCTTTGGATGAATTTTTTAAAATTGAAGAATGTTATGGGAGTATGGAGCATAAGCCAGGATATAGAAGCATTTGTTCTATAGGCAACGACTAGAGAGGAAGGATAAAAGAAAAAAGAAGGTGATGGGTGGTAGTGGATGGCTGTGGGAGAGCGTGAGAAGAGGATGGGACAGTCTGGGTTATGTAGGAGAGAGAAGTCAGAGTAGATTGTTGGTGAGTGACTTTATGTTTTGGGGATGTATATGGTTCCAAGGTGGTTATAAAGGAGGAAGATATGGAAGGAGTAGAAGGAAAGGAATGCAAAGGGTTTTGGTTTTATGTTTATGTGATGTTATTTACTTTTTATCTTTTTTTATGTAGCATAACACTAAGTGGACTTTTCCACATTCTTTTACCTATTTGGTTTTGAACGTAGCACAATAATTCATCATTATTTTATTGCTTAGTGGTTTCCTTCCTTCTTTTATATTTTCCTTAAATGGCATTTTTAATTTTAATTTTAGCCTTTTACCTGCCTCTTAAAGTGTCAAAGGAACAAGATGTAAAATCTTATCCGACTTTGAACAGGGAGATCCAGGAACCCCAGGAACACCTGGCACTCCTGGGAGGGATGGCTTCCGTGGACCTCCAGGAATCCAGGGGCCAAGGGGCATACCTGGAGACAGCATTGATGGTATTCCAGGTCCTGCTGGAGATGATGGCAGAACTGGCTTGCCTGGTGTGCCTGGCACCGGTGGCCGGAATGGCCTACCAGGTGAGGCCATTGATGTGGTGGATGTGATGGGACGTGGGTAATGGTAATGGAGAGTGTTGTAGTAATAGTGTGGAGGGAGGAATGTGGTGGTAGTGATGGTACTAAGGAGCGTATTGTGGTCATACAAATGTAGTGTTATGTAGTAGTGGTAGGAAATATGGTGGTAAGAAGTGTATCATGGTTAAGAATGTGTTGTGATGGTGTTGAGGAATGTAGTGGCAGTGGTGGTGATGGCGTAAAATGTATCATGATGGTGAGCAATGTATTGGTAATCGTGTTGTTGAGAAATTGGTGTTGTGGTAATGGTGGTGATAGTGGGAAGAAATATCACAGAAAGGAGTGGTCTTTGACAACAGTAATTTATATACTTACCATCTCATTTCAGGCAAGGTTAGGGTAAAAGTATAATGAGTCTTAGTGTTTTATTTACTCAGACAGTCGACCTGGAAAATAATTACATATGTGTCATGCCATAGGGGTTCCATTAGATGTTTTCCTGAGTCGTGCAGTAGTCACCACTATGATAATATGTTCAGCCATCAGTATTAATACCATGCTTGTGCTTTAGGTCGCCCTGGAGGTAAAGGTGATGCTGGCCTGGACTGTGAGTGTGGCGAATGTGAGAAGGGTGCAAAGGGTTTCCCTGGACCCCAAGGCCCTTCAGGAATTCTTGGAGCACGTGGGCCACCAGGACCCATTGGCTACCAAGGCGAGCGGGGTGAAGATGGCCAGGTGGGGGTATCTGGGCTGCCTGGCAAAGAGGTAAGGAGGAGAGAGAGTGTGAGGCAGCAAGAATTGAGGAGATAAGTAAAATCAAGGGATGAGACTGAAATTATTGGAGAAAAGTTAGACAATATTTGTTAGTGTGAATATTGTCAATGAATATGAATTTGTAATTAGCAAGTGATGCTGATGGTGGGAGTCTGTGAAAGAGTGAATGCTAGTCACTACTTAATTCTGATGATTTTATTTGGGAAGAGGATGGTATGAATGTGTGTGATGGTTTATTATGATTTGGATTATGAATTGTAGTGAGAAATATGCTTAAGATTTTTTTAAACTGCAAAATTGAAGGCTACGTTGGAGAGGTAGATAAACAATTAGTCTTGTGACCATAATTAATTGAAATAACGAGTGTCTTGCTACAATAGTACACTATCTGCCCATGACAGCATAGACTGCACCATCAGTACACCACTACCTTAATGGTGCACATGGGCCTTGATATGAAAAAAAAAATATATATATATATATATATATATATATAATGTTGTAAATAAGTAAATAGCAATTTTGTAAGTACTTGACTAAATACAAATCATTGCAGCAGCAGCATTTCTCCAAAGAAACTTCCCTATGGTTATCTTTCCCAGGGTTTTGCAGGCCAGCCTGGTGTTCCAGGTGCTAGAGGAGACAAGGGTGATGCTGCAGTGGCCTATCCAGGACTACCAGGCCCCAAGGGTGATAATGGAAGAGACGGTGTTCCAGGCGACTTTGGACAGAAGGGAGACAGAGGCTATCCTGGAAGGAGAGGTCTTCAGGGCATGCCTGGTCTTACTGGACCCAAAGGAGAGCGAGGTAAGGTTATGGCAATGACCATGCTTAAAAAAAGAGGCATGCAAGCATACACAGACACACACACAATGATGAGAGGGTAAAGGAGATCGAAAAATTGAAAAGTGAAAACAGGAGAGTAAGGGAAGAGGTGAGTGAATGTAAAAAAATCACTTGAAATTTTTTTTGAGAGGATTATCGTAAATGAGTTAAATTTCAATGAATTGTGTAAGGAAAAATGTTTAAAATTTAATAGACAACCTCAAGAAAATAAATGATCAGAGGGTAAAGGAGATTGAGAAATTTTCAAGTGAAAATGAAGCTTTTAAGAACACATGAGTTTCCAAAATAGGAAATTAGAGATGAATTTAAAGATTTTCTTAATAATTAAATGAAAGGCTGGAAAGAAGAAAAAGAGGAAGATAAAATAGCTTTAAAGGAATATTTGAACAACAAGAAACGGGAAAGGAAGCTGAGAATGGAAAAAGAAGTAATTAAAGTATTCAAAAACAAATGAAAACATAGTCAGAGACGCAGCAGAGAAGAAAAGAATGTAATAATATTTGGATTGAAAGAAAAGGTTATACCTGTGAGAATGAAGAGAGAAAAAGAAGAAACAAAAAGCATAAAGGAAAATACTAAAACAATAAAATTATAAGGATGATGATACTCAGTTTGAGGAGGAAGTAATGAGGTTAGGTCCATCCATTGAAGGAGCTGATATAATGCCTATTTAAAAAAAATGGAAACAAAGAAAAACCATTTAATTATAGACCAGTGTCATTGACCAGCATAAACTGTAAGATATGTGAGAAGGTTATCAATAAACAATGGACTGAATTCTTAGAAAGAGAAGGAATAATAACAAATAGACAATTTGGATTCAGAACAAGGTCATCTGTCACCAACTTATTGAGTTTTTTACTCAAGAGTGATAGATATAACAACAAAGAAATTAATGGGGTCATTGCATATATTTAGACTTAAAAAAGGCATTTGATCAGGTTCTCCACAGGAGATTACTATGGAAGTTGGAATACATTGGAGGATTGAAAGGAAAATAAAAAAAACTGGATGAAATACCAGAAAGGAAAAGAAATGAGGATAATAGTAAAGAATGATAAATCAGAATGGAGGGAAGTAAAATGTGGAGTACAGGAACTTCTCAATTTATGTGAGTATTGTGTCCTGGAGCGTTTGTGTATTTCAAATTTTGTGTAATGTAAACATAATTTTTCCCATATTGTGTAAATATATGTAAAATATATTCAATCATGGTATTCTAAGGAAATTGTATAATTAAAGCAGAAATACTGGATTTTTAGACTATGTTAAACTAAAAACGCATATTATAAACCAGTGTAAAACGAGAGGTTACTGTACCACATGGATCAGTTTGGGCATCATTTTTGTTTTTAGAATATGCAAGTGACATGACAGAAGGAGAGAGTCATTACATAAACCTGTTTGCAGATGATGCAAAATTACTAAGGAAGATAAAAAAAACATACCAGGATTGCAAGGAGTTACAGAATGACATTAACAAGATATATATGAATGGAGCAAGACATGGGAAATGGAATCTAATGCAAAAGAAATGCCATGTATTAGAAATAGGAAAAAGTGCAATGAGACCATCATGGACGTATAAGTTTTGACAAAATATAATATTAATAGGAAAAGAAGAGAAAGATTTGGAGTGTAATACAGGACAACTTATCACCAGAGAAACATATAGATAGAATATTTGGTGACACATTCATGATGCTAAGAAATATACGGATGGAATTTCACTTCCAAGATAAAGATAAGATGGCATAATGCTTGTAGTGTTAATGCGAAGGCTGAACTTAGTTATTGATGTAATGCTTATTTGTACCTATCCTTTGCCCTTCAGGTCTTAGAGGCACAGATGGCTATAAAGGTGATCAAGGTGAGACGGGATTCTGCCTGAAAGGAGAAAGAGGAGTCGACGGTAGTGATGGCATACAAGGTGAGCGTGGACAGAAAGGTCAAGATGGCACAGATGCTAGTGCTGATACTCTGTGCCTGAATGTTACTGGCCAGCAGGAGACCAGGGAGATCCAGGCGCTCGAGGATTTCTAGGAGAGAAGGGAAATCCTGGCCTTTCGGTGAGTCATGAAAATTATATAGATTTACACCACATTATCATCACACAGTAGGATGGAGGGTCCAGAAGTAAATGGTAGTAAATTAATTTACATGGAAACCAGATTCTCCATGAAATGAGCTGCAGAGCTCACATTACACCATTCAGGCTATCAAACATTAGCTGTGTTCTGGGTTCTGGGCTAATTGGTTACTATCTCTTCATTACCTTTGATATTTAGGGCAACTGACTTATTAAAATAGTTTACCATATCATACATGTTAATTTGCATAAAGAAAACAAAATGTTGTGTTGCCTTTACACATTTCCATCACTGTGTTGTCTTGCCTACACACCACTATCACTGTGCCTACACAGGGATTACCTGGTCAAAATGGAGCAAAAGGAAGGGACGGTGTGCCAGGGGCAACGAGGTCTACCAGCTTCAGAGGTGAAAAGGGAGACATGGGTGCATCAGGCTTCCCCGGGGAGAAAGGTGAACCTGGACAGCCAGGCCTGTACGGCAGAACTGGAACTAAAGGTAAGATATTTCTTTGTAGAGGCTGCATGTGATGATTGTGAAAGCATCTTACCTATCAGAGAGTAGGAAAAGTAAGCAGAGACAAGCTATCATATCTATAAGTTAGTGCAGACCATATATGTTGGGTTATAAGACAATTTTTTCAGCTCAAGAAAATTCTCTCAAAACTATGGTTAATCTTATATACCCAGTATAAATTGTAAGACTGCACCCTGAACAGTAGTAAAATAATGCACTTTAACCTCATTCTGTTCCCCCAAAATTGATTACCATTTTAACTTATGTAATTCTGCTTGTATAATACACACACTTACTGAGATTTGCAGGTTTGGGACAGAGGCCCACAAAAAATATGAAATCTGCTTATAGTTAATTTCAACTCTCATCGCTAAAAAAATTTACATTATGTATACTAGAGTCTCGATTTATATGTGTTTAAAAGAGTAATATATTTGTGAAAATTAAAAAAAATGACTGTGCATGAAATTTGAAATAACATGAACTTCAACCCTGAGTTTTAATATCTTTGCTTTTTTCAACTCTTAAGTTGCTATTTGGACTATGTGAAATTAAAATTATGTGCACACTTGAAAACTCATCCATCGCTTAAATCAAGAACCTAGTGTAGCTAGAAACAATAAAACATTGATATAATTAAAAAATAAATACCCCTACTTTATACCTCACTTTTCCAAAACATGCAGCAACAGCATCATATGACAAACCCACATTTTACTTCCTAATTCTCTCTCTCTCTCTCTCTCTCTCTCTCTCTCTCTCCTCTCTCTCTCTCTCTCTCTCTCTCTCTCTCTCTCTCTCTCTTTTCAGACCATTGTAATTGACCAGCATAGTTTGTGAAATATGTGAGGCATCAAGAAACAATGGACTCAATACTGAGGAAAAGGAATAATAACAGATAGACAATTTGGATTCAGAACAAAAGGTCATGTGTCATACACTTATTAAGTTTTTATTCAAGAGTTATAGATAACACAAGAAAGAGATGGATGGGCGGATTGCATATTTTGAGACTTAAAAAAAGGCATTGAAAAGGTTTCGCACAGGAGATTACTATAGAATTTGGAACACATAGAAGGATTGAAAGGAACATTAAAGAACTGGATGAATGACTATCTGAAAGGAGGGGAAATGAGAACAGTAGTAAAGATGAAAAATCAGAATGGAGAGAAGTAGAAAGTAGAGTACCACAGTGATCAGTTTTGGCAACAAAATGAGTACCACAACACACCAGGATTTGCCTAATGGGCAGATCCCTCTGGGCACCTGTTCGATCATGTGAACGAGACCTTAGAACCACGATATACAGTGGTGACAAAAGATCTAATAGCAAAGTATGAGTGTTTTTTATGAATCTTATCCTGCTATGCTATTCTGTATGGGAAAGTTACGATCTGCACCATACTCAAAACATAAAGAGGCCATCAAAGAACCTAAATGTGCCATAAAGGTGAAACTCATAATTTTTGGGATCTGGAACAGATTAATCTAATTAACATTACTTCTTATGGGAAAAATTTATTTGGTTTACAAGCAACCTTCTGGAACGGATTAAGTTCAAGAATCAAGGTACCTACCACACTACTGTAATGGCAACACACTCATAATTATTACATTGTATGTATGCTAATTTGTGTTTGTCCAGTGTTATGTCTCTCACCTGGACTATTGATCCCGGTAGGTAACAAGGGTGACGAGGGGGAAGCCAGGGGTGGGTTGGCCAGGCAAGCCAGGCTTCTCTGGTGCCAAGGGAGAAAGACAAGGCCTACCAGGATTACCGGGCAAGAATGGTGCAGCTGGATCTACAGGTATGAATGTTCTGTTGCTTTTATGCCTTTTTTTCCAGACAAAGTCATAAAAACTACAGTAGCTGAATATGGAGAGACTTGCATCAATACTTAATGTTGCAGTAGATTGTAATTGTAGCAGAGAATGAGGTCTTGCAAATGCCTCACAGTTTGAATTATAAGAATGGTGGTGTTATGTTGAAGCAAAAGAGGGATGTTGCAGTGTCAATAGTGAGAAGTACTATATATATATTTCTACTTTATTACAATAATCTCTCACTATTACGAGAGTGTAATATAACAGATGTCACATAGGAATGGATCATGTTATGGACTGTTCTGGTATGGTACACAGTAGTGGGGTTTAAAGTCCAAGTCATATAATTATTAGGGTCAAATCAAATTATGTGCACCCTAGGAGAGGTTGATGTCGGAGAGGTCATGTTGGCATGATAGATGAATATTGCCCCTCACTCAATCATGTATGCATACTAGACCAATTAAATAATAATAAAAAAAAATTTTAAGTACAAAGTGCAGTTCAATGACTGAAATCACTCAAAGATCTAAAACTTGTTAGTAAAGTTTTCAAATAAAACTTGGAATTAATTGTCCAGAAGGACTAAGTGATCTAGAGCTATGCAGACAGGCTGCCAAAGAGCATGAAGCTTGACAATCTGACATTTGGTGAACAAGACTGTATGTATGAAGCCTTTCAAAATTATGTTGATGAACCAGAGTAATATTGCCAGCGTTATGCGCTGTTATCTATGGTTTCATGCACTGTATGGTTGAGTTCGAGTTTTCTAATACCTTATTTCAATAATGAAGTAAGCTCATTTTTAATTCTTTTGACAGAAATAAGATGTCATACAAAATTTATTGTACAATAGATAAAAATGTTGGTTTAACAAATCTATTATCACATATTGTATGATGCAGGCCAAGTGGGATCAAACTGGTATCAAGGGAGACAAGGGAACAGCAGGTCTCTATGGTCTGGATGGTATGAAGGTGAGAAAGGTAACATGGGACTTCCAGGACTGATTGGCCAGACGGGACCCAGTGGCGCCTGGCATGGACGGAGAGAAAGGTAGGTCACTTGGAGTTTTAGGCTTGGAAGTCAACAGGCAACATTATGGCTGTTGGAAAAGTTGCATTGTGCATTTCATATTTTACTCATATTCCCATTAACTCTTAAATTCCTCCTCCACACACTCGTCCAAACTCTTCCACGAGCTAACACATTTTCTACTCTGAATCCGCCACCACAGCTGTATCATCCATAAATGGTAGCCAATTTAGTTTCCACTCTCTATCAGCAGCATTACCAAATAGAAAGCACTATTTAACATTCTCACATTTACTGCCCTTACCACACCATCCATGTAAATATTGAACAACCTGTGACATACTTATTCCTGATGTAGCCCACTCGAACAGAAAACCACTCACTCACACTATTTCCCATTCTTACACATGCATAGCAACTTTTCACCCCACTAGCAGTCTACGATTGAGCTTATCCAATCGGAGGACATTCATGAAACTCCTATCAATCCTGTCATTTTTTTTCTAAGTTCATAAAAGCTCAAACACTTATTCCTTTGCCAAAAACTTTCACACACCTGTCTTACAGCAAAACATCTGATCACACAACTTCTTCCTCTTCTGAAGCCACATGCTCCTCACAAATAAACATCTTCTGTACCCTCTCTGATCCTCTTATACAGTACCTATCATATACCTTACCTACTACACCAACAGACTTACACCCTAAAATAGTACACTCACACCTATCGCTTGCTTTATACAAGGAATTTACATATGCACTACCCAGTAACTGGTACCTACGGTTACCAAAACTCGATCATCCTCTACGTGTGACGGACGGTCAGGACCGCGGCCTAATGGTGTTGGCTTCCCATTGACCAAGGGTGACAGAGACTACCAGCTCTGCTCCTCGTCATCGCCCACTGGATCAGCTAGCTCAATGGATCAGCCATATTCACCTGCACTTCCACATGTGCATCTTCCACATGTCGCTCTACATGACATGTGCTTCTACTGAAAATATTGCCTTCAACTGCTGACGACTCTAGTGCACAGGATTCTGGCCCACCTGGACCCCGTGGCTTGCAAATGGGTATCAGCTTAATGCTATCACGCTCTCCCATGGCGGTCCAGGTATTGATGTCGCTTGGTCTCCCGGGGCAAGTTGGACAGAAAGGAATCAATGGCTTGCCAGGATTTCGAGGGGAGTCGGCATCCCTGGCAGGAAGGACTGCGAGGAGACAAGGGTGACCGAGGACTAATGGTGAGTGTCGTGTGTTGTTCTTTTAATTATCTCTGTCTCGTTTAAACAAAATAAAAAACAAGTTTTATAATGATGTACTAGATAGTCTGAGCATTGTGGACGATTTTACTGCAGTGTGTGCAAGTGGTGTAATGCCTTATGTTTTGAAACACTAAGAAATTATCTAAAGAGTAGCCATGAGAGGCTGCGGCTGGGAATAAAACCCCTGACAGTACACTCTATGTACAGTCGTGATGGGAAGGTCACAGACTCTCTCCTTTGGCAGCATCAGCATCAGTTAGTCTTTAATTTTCCATCAAAACTTGATAATTTACATGACAACAGACTCTCCTCTCATTGCAGGGCCAGCCTGGCATACCTGGAGAACCAGCTGAGAAGGGGGAGAAGGGCAACATTGGTCCCCTGGAGAGATAGGATTGCGTGGCAGGCCTGGAACAACTGGACTTCAGGGTCTTCTGGACCAAAGGGCCGTGATGGATATGGTATCCAGGTCCCCAGGGAGAAAAAGGGGTTCCAGGGACTCCAGGTCTGGATGGTTTGGATGGAACTCAGGTTTCCGAGGGTACTGACGGCCTTATTGGAAGTAAAGGAGACAAGGTAAGTGTTAATTTTTATTGCTCTTCAAAACTAAACTTCACCAAATTTCCTTTCAATTATAAGTGTATTAGTATCCTTTCATCACAAGGAGCACTAAAACGCCACACAAAAAAGTATGGAGGAGATTGGTCTGGAAGCCCCTCCTCTATTCTTTCTTATGAAAAGGCAGGGTGCAGAGGGGGAAGGGAGAGTAATGTTTTGGCTACCTCCTTTCTTCTTCTTCTTCTCATATAAACTTCTTGACAAACTCTTCACACTTCTCTCTTCATATGATAAAACCACCTCAACGTATTTCTCTTCATCATTCCACTACACCACACTTCACTCCCTTTGCACAAACTTCCCACGCACATCTCTCATACACGGTTTCATTACTCCTCTCCCACTACTTCCACACTCATACTCGACAATATTGCTTCCTTTCTGTCTTCTCATTCATAAACATTTAAAGTGACTTCCATACGTTTTTCACTCTTACATGCATTCCATCTTCTCCCATAATTCGCAACATTTCAAAACCAATTAATTATTTTTATTTAAACTTGATACATTGGTTACTATAAAATGCTAAAATCCTGGTTGGGACGCCAATGACTTATCTAAAGCTATGATTTGATTCATACACCTTCTCCTCTCTTTACTAACTTCCTTCCAAAACAATTTATCATTTTTATTAAAACTCGGCTTTGTACTAAATTCTTCATCCACTTCCCTTTACTCTCTTTCACCAACACTATTTACTATTCAACAACTTGTATTCAGTTCACTCTCACTTTTATTTCTTGTTCCCTATATCTTGTAGCATTTTCTTATATGCCTCCTATTTCCTTTCTATAGCCTCCTTTACTCATTATACCATGCACATTTCTTTCTCTAACTCCTCAGAGGTTTTACCAACCCCTCCTGATGTACTTTTTCTTAAAAATACTGATTGGAAATTTTATTTACCATATGTTCTTTATTTCTTTATCACATTCATGTAATACTCCAACTTTGTAGTATTTATCCTCGTTTTATTTTGTTAAAATTTTTCTGTACTTATTTGAGGAATCCTTACTTTTCATTCATTATTGTTCTAAGAACTATGAATCCCTCATTGATGCTAAAACCATTGTTCTGTCAAACCATTCTGATCAAAGGAGTATGAATATGATA
Source organism: Metacarcinus magister (assembly GCA_029783475.1). NCBI lineage: Eukaryota > Metazoa > Arthropoda > Malacostraca > Decapoda > Cancridae > Metacarcinus > Metacarcinus magister. The sequence continues at coordinate 10,632,888 of JAPQNM010000016.1, forward strand.
CAAATATGTACATGGAACCAATTCCTATGTAAGCAGACCTCATGTAATACACGTCATATAAATGTTACCTCCCTCATAGGGGACATCTGGCTTCCCTGCTCCGCGGAGAGGACTGTAACCCTATTGCTGGTCCAGAGGGACTATCTGGCCAAAGGGTCCTAAAGGAGACTTGGGTTTCGAAGGTTCAAGAGGAGAGAAGGGCAACTCTGGACACAAGGTAAATTATATATGTACCATAACCTTTTATGCATTGACTGATTCACTTTTTCTGTTGTAGCTTCAAAAAATTGCAAACAACATTTGCATGTTTCAGATTTCCACTTTTTTACATAAAATTAGAATTGATTGGGTATAGAGCTCTGAAGAGTTAGACAAAGAATAGTGCATGGTGGACAGATGAAGTAAAGGAGGCTGTATAAAGGAAGAGGAGAGAATATAAGAAAATGATGCAAGGAATATGGAACAAAAAATAAGAGGGGTTGTATAAATTTATTCAAACACTCCTAAATACTAAAATACGTACTGTACATAAATAGATACAGTATAGTACAAAAGAAATAGATGAAATACTGTAAATGAAAATTTAAGCTCATTTTACCTTGCCAGAGAAGAGTCGAGTGCCTACTAGGATGGTGTGAGAAGGGAGGAGGAGGAGGAGATGTATTGTTATTGTTTGGAAGAGAGTCCCCTTCCAATAAACTTTGGGAATCTTTGTTTGGTAAGTGATTTCACCCTTCGCAACGTTAGCCATTAATAATGTCTTTGTTTTCACAATTGTAGATATCGTCGTTCAACATGCGGTATGCATCAGCCAGGTCCCGGATACACATGCCACCTTCATATTTTCAACAATCTCTTTTTCACCTCTATGGTGATCCTAACCATTATCTTCGTTGCTTGGCTCTTTCATTAATTTTATTAGAACTCATGTTTAATGAATTTACTAAAAATTACGCGGAAAAAACAAAATCACGTGAAAGTTACAGTTATAGTGCGGGTTGTTCACTCAATGGAAGGAATACTGGTGTATGTGTTGTCTGACGCTCGGCGCGAATCGTATCACAAACAAAGATCGTATACCAAGCAAAACTTTCAAGTCCAAACAAGTTGGACTTATTCCAAAGCGGACGTATACTGAGGTACCACTGTATATATAGATACTGGAACCTTGCATTATGAGTTTAATTCGTTCCATGACCAAGCTCGTGTTTACGATTTGCTCATTTTGCAAATCAATTTTCACCATTGAAATTAATTGAAATACAATTAATCCGTTCCAAGTCCCAAAAACCAACCCCAGCAAACCTAACTAAACCTAACGTAACCACATTTTATTTTGTTTCAAAAAGAATGCAAACGAAATATATAAAACTGGTTTTATTGATTTAATTACCTTAAAGATGGGACGATTGATGATGTGCGCGAGAAAAACGATGGAGGAGGAGGAGGATTGTATTGTTTGGAAGGTCCACTACACGAGTTCCTTTCTCATGTTACCTATGATTTCCTTCTTAATTTCTACCATTATTAGCTTTTTCTTTTTCTCAGAACTTTTCTTTGCACTAGTCTAGGACCCATGGTAAGACAACTACAGTAATTATTATAAAATAATAGCAAAAATACACACAAAAACTATAAGAAAAACACTGGGAAAACACAATAGTGATGCTTCCACAAGATATCCACGTGAACTGAGCCAGCGGTTCTCATGCTTGTCGGGAGAGTGTGTGCGAGCCTAGCAGTCACTGTATGAACCTCGCTCGTTAATTGTGCGGATTTCTACTCGTAAAGCAAGACAAAAATTTGCCCGAGCTCGGCTCGTTCTACAAATTACTTGTTAATGGTGCACTCGTAATGCAAGGTTCCAGTGTATATATATATACATAGTATATATGTATTCTCTCTCTCTCTCTCTCTCTCTCTCTCTCTCTCTCTCCTCTCTCTCTCTCTCTCTCTCTCTCTCTCTCCATTACCAAAACATCAGTACAACAATCGAATGTGTTGCAGGTATCCCAGGATGAATGGACTACGAGGCCTGGCTGGAGACAAGGGTGTTGCTGGACCGAGGGGCCTGCCAGGCATAGCAGGCCAAAAAGTAGCAAAGGTGACCCTGGCCCAATTGGTTCACCTGGACTTGAAGGGATTCGTGGCTTGATGGTCGCACTGGTTCCCAAGGCATTAAGGGTAATGCTGGTATTCCTGGGGCACCTGGACAACCTGGTATTGATGGCCTTAAAGGGGAGAAAGGTAACCTAGGGCTTCAGGGACCCCAAGGAGATGTAGGAAGAACCATGAAGGGTGAAAAGGGGCTCCCAGGTCTTGCTGGGAAACCTGGAAGAAATGGAGCAGCTGGGGAAAGGGTTCTAAGGGTGAACAAGGATTTCCAGGATTGCCTGGACAGAGAGGTTTCAAAGGAGATCAAAGTCCCCCAGCCTTTGATGGAGCAAAAGGGTGAGCAGGGACTAACTGGTCCTGCTGGGATACCAGGGACGGGATGGTAGACCTGGTGCATCAGGCGAGAAAGGTTTGCCAGGGCCTCTAGGAAACAGTGGCTTCCCAGGCCAGCCTGGTCTGCCTGGTCCTCAGGGACCCAAGGGTAACATGGGTCTCCAAGGCCGTACAGGTTTGCCTTGTCTATCAGGAACCAAAGGGGAGAGAGGCAGCAATGGTTTGCCTGGTCGTACAGGAGAAAAGGGCCGCCAGGGCTCCAAGGGATGGATGGTTTCCCAGGTGCTGCTGGCCGACCTGGGCTAACAGGACCAAAAGGGGAGAGAGGCCTCGGAGGCCTTGAGGGTCGTGCTGGAATTCCTGGGATAAAGGGCCAACGGGGACCACCTGGTCCTCCCGGACCTATAGGACCTATGGGTCCAGCAGGCAGCCCAGGTATGCCTGGTATGCCTGGTACCAAAGGAGATCGTGGACCTGATGGGTTGCCAGGAGTAGTTGGTCCACAAGGCATGAAGGGAGAAAGAGGCTTCGATGGAGCACCAGGACTCCAGGTGAGATGCATGTTCAGGAACTCTTAACTAGTGCTGGGGCTCTGGCTATAAAATTCTGGATCTGGTCCTGTTCAGAAAACCAGTAGTAATTTTTCTGGTATACTGGATCTGCTCTGGTATTTAAATGTTGGAAGAAAAAAAAAACCACCTTGATTATGCAGCTCAGTTTTGGTCCCCTTGTTATAGGAAGGATATAGGCTCCTTGGAGGCAGTTCAGAAAAGAATGACCAAGATGATTCAGGTGCCGAGAAATTTACCCTACAAAGATAGTTTAAAACGTCTTAATCTCCACTCCCTAGAGAGAAGGAAGGCAAGAGGGGATATGATTGAGGTATACAAATGGGTAAAAGGAATTAATAAGGGAAACATTGATCAGGTTCTAGAAATTAGTAGTCAGGATAGGACACGTGGAAATGGTTACAAGGTAGAAAAACAGATTCAGAACAGACCCTTTACTTACCCCACACATAAACCTCATCATTTTCTCCCACATCCTAGCCTTACCACCTTTTGCCTTTTGAGTGATTGCAGTCTTTATTTATGTCCTCAGACCTTCAGGCTTAAAACTATTCAGGAAAAATCACAAATGAAAATGTCTTATCTTGATTTCTACTAGATACTGGATATGATAGGAATATCAGGATCCACATTTTTTATCTGGTCTGGAAAGATTTTGATCTGGTGATCTGGTTGAGGCCTAGCACTACCTCCACTTGTTCCTTTGTTAAAGACTTAAGATCTATTCAAAATGTATAGAAAGTGCTTGCTTCCTACGTGTTGAAATCAGGCACATGAATTTCCACTAACCTATCATAGTAATATTTAAAAGAATATTTAAATTATTACTGCTTCTTAAAATTATCCTTCCAGGAACTTGCTTACCTTAGCTGAGTTATGTCAGTTCATCAGTAGTTCCAGTTATTTTTAATGAGTGTAGTTAACTTTCCTTTAAACTGAGTTATTTGTTCTGATTCTGGATACCAGCATGCATGTGCAGGAATGAATTAGTAGTGTATAAAAATAATGCAAGATATTTAATCAGTGTGTGAAAGAGCACTTGCTGGCACACAGTGACATAACCTTACTCTAGTACGTAAGTGGCATAATTTATACTAGTAAAGTATCACAAAAATTTCCTAGGGTGCTGTAGGATTCCAAGGAAACAAGGGTGAGTCTGGTAGGAGCTGCACACGAGCAGCAGCAATACTTCTCAGGCACACTGGTGGTGAGGCACTCACAGACCACCACAGTGCCACAGTGTGAGGCTGGACACTACAGGCTGTGGGATGGCTACTCCTTGCTCTATGTTGAGGGAAATGAAAAGGCTCACCATCAAGATCTAGGTAAGCACACAAGCTCCTAAAATTTTTCAGTTGATAGTTTTAAGGTATGTAATTCAGTGTTATGTTTATAGGTAACATTTAGTTGCTCAAAATTTAGCAGTTGGCCACGGCACATCCAGATACAAGTGTTGTAAGCACAGGAGGACAGCTGAGTACACAGCAATAGGCAGAAATACAGCTAGCAGACAGTAGGCAGGCAACAGACACTAAAGATAGCAATTGACTGGTATTCTAGAGAACAGTGAAAGCATCTTGTGAATGGGCTGGGAGCGAGGGTGGTAATTAGGGTAGCTGATTGGCATCACTCAGAATTCACTGTCTTCGAAGAAGTGTGGAAATCCGACAGCTGATTCACCATTTGTGGTTTATTGCTGTGATTGTAACACTTCCCAAACGGAGGAAGTAAAGATGTCCTGTAAATGTTTGTTTCTTTATTGTAGAACAAAATTAAAATGGCGCCGAGCCGGTAGCGGGCGTACATGAAAAGTGGAGCTGACTGACTTAATTCAAACAGAGATGCACAGAGATCGTGCAGATACAATATGTCAGTTGAGAAATTGATGCTAAATAAATATATATGTATGATGTCCAGTGCCTACACAGAGGGGATCCACAAGTTCTCTGGATAGATGTAACTCAGGATTCTAATGGGATTTGTATGCTAATTATGGCTCAGTTTCTCTAGAAAAGTATATCATGCATTTGCAAACTTTACATGATATCAAATCATCATCATCCTCTTTGATTCCACTGCAGGAAAAAGCTCTCATCATGATGTACAATAGACTTTCATCTCAGGTTAGAAATACTAGATAGGTTTACTAATTGTCAGCTATAGTAGTGAATGTTCAGGTAAAATTAGCTTACGGTATTGAATACTGAAACTCTCTTACAGGACATTGATGACAACTACATTAGTGCCATTAATAACCACAACCTCCGACACTTCAAGACCAAAAAATTAATGATACTGAAAGCTTCTGAGTTAAAGTATGATAGTGAGAAACATTGGGATTTTATTGCAGTTAAATTACTTAAGTGGTGCATTGAATTTGGATGTATGCTGTGTCAAAGTGAAAAGGTGGGTCTGCCAGATAGATGAAGGGTATATTGTCAAGGGGAAGAGTATGGGAGAAGTGGAGTTGAAGTGTGACATAAAGATGGGGGAAAGTAAGGTTGGAGGGATGAATGAATGCTAGAGTTGTTATTGCTTATGAGAAAAAAAGTAGTATAATATATGTACTGGAAAGATAAAAGGGTGATTGCTAAAGGTGTACTTATTGTCTATGGATTTTTAAAAAAATTGTAGTATAATGTACTTGTGCTCCTCAAGTGAGCCTTAGCAAAAGACATATAAAATACATTGTAATGAGATACTGCTGCTGCTGTTTTTTTAACTGTAGATTGTAATGTTGGCCATTGAACTGAATGATAACAAAGGAATACAAACAGCAGCATATAGGTTCCTACTTGGTTGTTTGACTTAACTTAACTACACTAATTATCATTATTAGAGAAGTATAAAACAATACAAGACTCTTCCCCTCACCCCAACTCCCTCCATCCAAAGCTGGTCGGAAAAGAAGTAATACCGTGTAGTATTGAAAAACTACATGTGGACAAACATACAGGAATGGCATGAATATAGTAGTACTGTCACAGGGTTATGAGGGCATACATGGTTGATATGGTATTGTATTATCACATGGTCATGAGGGCCTAAAGGGTTAAACTAGATGTAGCATGACATAAATTGTTTGTGTATGTTAAAAGATTATTTGAAGATAATGTACTTTAATATGTGTATTTTTTCCTAACAGGTTTGGCAGGTTCATGTGTGAGGAGATTCAGCACAATGCCATTCATGTTTTGTGACTTCAATAATGTGTGCAATTATGCCTCAAGAAATGACAAGTCTTACTGGCTGTCTACCAATGAACCAATTCCAATGATGCCTGTTTCTGACACAGCCATTCGGCCTTATATATCAAGGTAAGTCAGTTGCTACAAACCTACTCATTAATTTTTTAAGGGAATAAAAAGAGGTTGCGAGATTGCCACAAGCATTGTAGATAATAGGAAGAAAGTTGGCAAATACAGTAGTGTCTTTCTAGAAGTGATACTTCACCTCATTCTCATTTGTACATGGTTTACACAGTTAGTTAACTCTTTTAAGGTTAGTTGTGTTATGTTAGGTTTATGGTTAGGTTAAGGGGAGAGGGAAACGGGAGACAGCGCGTCGTAACAGTAGTGCTGCTTTGTTGTTTTTACAGTTTTTTTTTATTTACCTCCGATTATAGTAGGCCATGGTTTATTTACCTCTTATTATCTTTATTTAATGAATAAATAAACGCAATGACTACTGATAAAAGGGAACACGAGGCGGGAGACGAGATACTGCTAGCTGGCAGCGTGTCAAGGACTGATGGAGAGCGGCGGGGTGTGTTGCCTCTGCCCGCTGAATGCCATCTCCTTTGATATAAAGAAGGAAGTTATTGTACGGAAAGAGAAAGGAGAGGGAAACAGCCATAGGACGTGATTTGGGGCTATCAGAGTCGAGTGTAAGAACAATTTGGCGCAAAAGCGAGTGATCCTCACAAAGCCTTGGACTTCCCCTGTACTTACATCCCTGTAGAATTAAGGCAAGGAAAACCTTATTTGATGTTTTTTTTAACCATTTATATTTAATAATTGTTAATAATATGCAGTGTACGTTAATTTCAGGGACAATTTTGGTGACTGATCGACCAATTGTCATTCTCCCCATAGGTTATATGGATCACATAGAACGACGTCTCTGTCAAACTATTGGACGTTCTATACGAAACCAGGGTGTATACACTAATTTCCCATTATATCGCAGTCCCGGTATTTCGCGGTTTTTTTCCTGTAAGACCTATTATTTTTTATATCGTGTATATTTTTGCCATTTCGCGGCATTCAGCAGCATTGTTTATGAGTTTAAATCTCGCGCGTCACTATAGAATAACTGTACGTACTGATTCAGCCAATCAGAGCGTCGGTATTGTTTTCTCGGCCGCTGATTGGCTGTTGTGTTCTAGGGGCTGATTTCCCAGTTGCTTCCTATAGTTGTGATCGTTACCAATGAGCAGTGATTTCCACCACCATCAACAAATCTGATTTCACAGTCGTCTTTCGCGGTGTTGTTTGTATCAATACCCGAAATGCTCCATCCCTTTTTGTTATCTTTTATGATCCGCAGTGAATACAGTGGTAGTAGTCTCTCAACCTGCACCTCAGGGTTGGAATATGGCAAGGAATGTACTCCTCAATAAGTTAATGATTTTACTGTAATCTATTTTTAAGTATGGTAGCTTTGTAGTTTGACTACAGTTTTGTTATGTGAATAATTTTCATGTCTGAACCCTTTCAGGTGTGTGGTGTGTGAGGCGCCATCCAATGTTATAGCCGTCCACAGCCAGTCTCTCACAGTCCCTGACTGCCCTCAGGGATGGAACAGCATGTGGATTGGCTACTCCTTTGTTATGGTAGGGCTTTTCAATTTTGTTTATCATAATATAAAATTCTAATAATGATCAGCCATTAAGGTATTTTCTTATATTGAGTACTAACACTGATTTGCCTTTTCTCTCCTCTTTTCACAAAATATTTAAACTTTTTAGCCAAAATATATTTTTATTTTATTAAATATTCTGAAAAACACGAATTAACATGCTGATATGCCACTCTTTGCAGCACACGGCGGCAGGTGCTGAAGGCGGTGGACAGTCTCTCAGCAGCCCTGGATCTTGTCTTGAGGACTTCAGAGCAACACCGTTTATTGAATGCAATGGAGCAAGAGGAACATGTCATTATTTTGCAAACAAATTCAGTTTCTGGCTTGCCACAATTGAAGATAGAAATCAGTTTTCACGACCAGTGTCAGAAACTCTAAAGGCTGGACGTTTGTTGACAAGAGTTTCAAGATGCCAAGTTTGCATGAAGTAATAGCATGGAGATATAAAACTAAAACTTAACAAAGAAAAGATAAAAAAAGTTTACTAGAGCACAAGTGATTGACTGACACAGCAAAACTCACTTGCTCCAGTGGTATATCATTGAGCTTCTCTGTTTATAGATTAATTTCATATAAAATTAGTGCAAATGGATTTTGTGTCAATGTCTAGTCTACCTGGCTTCTTGCAGAGTGCATTTATGAAGTTCATCATAACATAGATAATGAAAATTCTAATTAAACTTTCTGTTGTTATCCATGCAAAATAATATATATATATATATATATATATATATATATATATATATATATATATATATATATATATATATATATATATATATATATATATACGTACAGGTATCATGCAAGGACCTTGCTCGCACCAAATATTTGTTTCTCGTCTTAGCAACATTTTGTGTCGCCTGTTTCTGCTCAAGTGCTTTTTGCCCCGGGTGGGGCCCACAGGCACTCAAAGGGACATTCTTGATTTTTTTTTATTTATTTATTTTTATTTTTTTTTTATGAACATATGATATGTAAGCCTTTATTGTACCATTAAATAGTGTATTTAAAAGGGATCTTTACATTATGAAAGTTTTATGAAATTTGTTGTACTTACAAATACTTTGTTATGTTTTCTTGGTGCTACATGTCAATAAGTCTAGGTTAAGCTTTATCTGAATGTTCATATCTTTCTTTTTACTTAGCATTATTCCGGGTGACACTGCCATCAAGAATTTCCTCTGTGAGGTTTTTCTTATAATTTAGTAGATACTTTTTTTTTCAATTCTTAAGTATTACACTTTTAATTATAAGTGTATATATAACAAAGAATTACCACTTATATGTAAAACAATTATGAAAGTTTTTTTTTCATGTCACTGCCATTTCTTCTTTAAATTAAATTAACTTGGAATTTTTTTTTTATCTGCCAAACCTTCACATTCTACATGATGTTGATGTTAATTTTAACCTTTTAATAGAAAAAATTTTCAGTCATGCATTTACAAGAGGATTTTAAGCAATAAAGCTTAGTGCGAGCTATCATCAAATGCCCTTTCACTGGAACACTACCTAGCCGCAGTAAAGAGGCTTCACTATTCCAAGAATCAGTAAAGCTAAACTAGACAGATGCAACCAAACTATGTAAGTTCACTGTGAGGAAACAAACTAAATGTATTCCCTTGCCAAGATGCTCTAATCCATCTTTGTTATGGTCAATACATGGTCAATACATCCATACCATGGCCCCCCCAATCCCCAGCAGTGATCGAGCAACCTGCTCCAGAGCAGGAAGTGCTAAGAATCTCTGGGTTTTGAAAAGATTAGCTGGACTACTCAAATACTTAGTTATATGTGCTATCACCTCAACAGCTGAGATACCATTTACTTGGACGAGAACAGTGTTTCAGGTGTAGCAGGTCTGCATCTGACGGGTGTTAATCACCTGAATATGTCAAGAGAGGGCTGGTCACTACTAGCTACTCTCTCTCTCTCTCTCTCTCTCTCTCTCTCTCTCTCTCTCTCTCTCTCTCTCTCTCTCTCTCTCTCTCTCTCTCTCTCATCTCACCCCATCCAGCACTTGTTCCACTTATTGCCGACGATGAGTAGCAAATCCTTCTACTACTACTACTACTACACAGTGTAGTAGTAGTAGTAGTAGTATTCACAACTTGTCTGACCCGGCAACATGAACAACTCTAAATCTATAGGGTTGAAGACCTAAAGCCCATCATAGCTTGAAGGTAAAAATCAAACCTATGAATGCCGAACACGATGGCCAGGCATTCCCACTCAATGGTAGAGTATCGTCGCTCCCGATCAAGCAGTTTCCGGCTGGCGTAAGAGATGGGATGTGGACGATCATCATGGTACTGAAAGAGTACAGCACCTAATCCATAGTTTGAAGCATCGGCTGGGGGCCGGAAGACAAAGAATAGGTCCCAAGGTCAAGGCTTGCTTCAGCTGCTCGAACCGTGCGTGAAGATCTTCAGTCCACTGGAGGGGGTCCTGTACTGGCTTCTTCAACAAGTCAGAGAGGGGGCCGGTAAGCTCTGAGGAATGAAAACTTTGTAAAAGGATATTAAACCTAGGAAACTCTGGAGTAGCTTCTTGGTGGTAGGAGGAGTCATGGAGGCGATGGCAGTCAACTTGCCAACTTGTGGTTGAAGATGGTCGCGTGACAATACAAATCCCAGATAGTTGATGGACTCTGCTCCAAACCGGCACTTTGTATGTTTGACAGTCAGACCGTTCTGTTGTAGTCTATCTAAAACAGACTTGAGGGCAGAAATGGGAGTGGGCCAATCAGAAGAATTGTAGCAGCCTTCATGGACCTAGAAAAAGCATATGATAGTTATTAGGGAAACTCTCTGGTAGATTCTGAAAATTAATGATGTTGGAGGACAGTTACAGTTACTGCATTCTATCACTCAACAAAATTCCATATGGATTTTTTGTACACTCATAACAGTTAACCTCTTCTTCCAAAAATTTCCCTTTGCTCAGGTCTTTCACATTAGTAGATCCAACTCTCGGACAAAACTTCTCCCTTCTAGGGCAAAATGGAGCTCCCTCTCTGCTTGTATACATCTTCTCCCCACTTGGGGCCACTGACAGCCAGCAAGATTAGCATTGTGCTCTTTCCAGAGAAACATGGGTCATAGATTGTCAGGTTAAAAGTGCTAAAAGCAACAGCTGATATTCACTACACTCATCATGTCAGTTTCACCTTGACATGTGTAGTAACAGTGACCGCGTGAAGGTAGGGATGAGCTAAGATACCTTTAGAAGGGTTACCTCTGTTTGCCAGCCTTTTTTTCATAATACTGCCGTGCAACAATACCTATGACACCTTGGTTAAATCTCATTGGTTATGATACAGCCACTGTGCAAATAATCACTCACCCCTCAACTCATGGCATCATGAAGAGGAACATTCAGCAAAGCCGATGGCCCCCACCATTATCTGAGGTGGGTTAAAGGGAACCAAAGTGAATGGGTTAGTAGACCGAACATCTCTCTTGAGGAAGTACACAGAGGTAAGACTGAAACCTAGGTATGTAATATACACAGCTCCAACATGTCTTGATAAGAATAGCCCACAATTAAATTGTCAAACCCACTCACTCATTAAAACCCACTCATTAAAACACTCATAACTGCTTTAATGTTCTTGCTTATGAATTCCATTAAAGAAACAGTTACTTATCCATAACTTCCAACTTTGAACCTGTATTCACTCCTGAAATTTTTGATTTTCTTACCATTAATATCAATGCTTGACATCCAGCATTCATTTCAGTTATCAGCTAATGAGGATTCAGTAACAAAGTAGTTTCATTGGTGGCACAGAATTTTTGTCAATCGTTGAGTGGCATGAAATCATCAATATTGCACCCAGATAACATACCTTGAAATGTAAACAGTCATGTAAAGCACAAATAAATGGATAAAACCTTTATTAGTTAAATAACAACATTAAATTAAAAAAAAAAAAAAAAAAAAAAAAAAATTAATACATAAGTGAATGAGTAAACAATAAAGCCAGAAATTTTTCAGCCTTTATTTTTTCCACAACTGCAATCATCCTCAGGGTGTCTCAAGGTGTCCACTGATACTAAGCTGATCCCAAGCATGTTGCCCAATAAACCACATACTTCATGCTGGTGCAAAGAGTTAGGCACCATATAAGATACAATGTTAGAATCCATACGTTATCCATTCTGTCATTCTCGTTCTAACATATGGATCAGAAACCTGAAATTTTTATGAAAGCCGTGAAACGAAAGCTTCAAAGTAATCAAAAGGGAATGAAGAGAATAATGCTTGGCATAACATGGAGAAAAAAATGGCAACCCAGAGATGAAAAAAGAAAGCAAGGTAGACAGAGAACTAGATAGGAGAGATGACATAGAAGATTTTGCTGGAGTAACCTGGAATAGACAGGCAGTCGATAGAGATGAGTGGAGAAGGTTGGGGGAGACCTTTGTCCTGCAGTGGACTCATAGAGGCTGCTCATAATGATGAAGGTACAATGTAGATACTATCCTCAACAATATGGGCTCAGTGGAGGGCAGTGCTCTCCATATCTCTTCAATTCTTATTCAGCCTTGAATTAGCACAAATTGTAGAAATGTGTAGTCTGTTCTGAAGGCACTGTGTTTTGCTAAGTGGCAAAAAATCTCTAATTTCCATATACTGTGATTTCATTACTCCCAGGTTTATTTTCTTATTCACCTATTCATTCTTTTACAGCTAAGCTCCCACTGTTATGGCTGTATAAGTTGTGCTGTCCTGAAAGGCTTAACATATAAATATCATAACACTGCACTAATTTGCTAATTTTGGTATACAGTTTTCATGCGATATAACACTTTTCGCTAATAAAAAAAGGACAGCTGATGTGTTTCCCTGACTCATCTTAATCACTCTTGTTTTCTTGGAATAGCAAATGACATTCCAGAACAATGCATCACACTTTTTTCAAATTCTATAGTTAAAAAATGTAAGTTCATATCTACCTCAATCAGTCACTGAAATACTATAAGGAATTAACTTTCTAGGTAGTATCTGTTATTTCTGTTTTCTTTCATCCATCAAACCTTGTATTATGTAGTTCAAATGCTCAGAAAATTTAATAAAGGAAAAATTACTGACCACTCGACAATGGGCAGCAGTGCTCATAGCCTCCCTGTCTCTTGTGCCCATCACAAAGGTCTCCATTGCTTCAGCAAAGGCCTCTGGAGTCTGGTGAGTGAGGATGCCAGTCTCTCCACTCACCACCGTCTCCATTGGTCCTCCACTGTTGACAGCAATGACTGGTGTGCCTACATACATGGCTTCCACTGGCACAATGCCAAAGTGCTCCTTGTCTGGGGTGTAAAGAAGACACTTGGATGCCCTTAGTAAGGCTACTTTCACCCTGTCTTCAGGAGACTTAAAAAAGGTAACCCTGTCCACAATGCCAAGATTCCTGGCACTGTTGACCAACTCAGTGTAGAGCTCAACATTTTCTTGCAAGCGGTGGTCATAGCCACCAGCCACCACCAGGTGCAGAGTGGCAGCATGCTGCTCCCCAACTCTCTCTACCAACAGACTGAATGACTCCAGGGCGAGATTTAGATTTTTCTTTCGTTCAAAGCGATTCAAAGATAAAAACATATAGGTACTATCAATATCTAGGCCAACATCTTGTAAAGTGAGAGAAGAATACTTGTCAAACTTTTCAAAGTCCAATGAGGGGTAGAGAACGGAAGGTGCAGCCCTGATAGAAGGAAAGGTGTCACGGTACACTGAGGCAGTGAAATGGCTGTTGACTAACACACAATCAGCCTGGCTGGTGGTGTATTCTTCCAGGGTGTCTAGGAAGTATCTATAGAATCTCTTGAGTAGTGTGCTACGCTGGGTCAGGAGTTGGTCTGGGAAATGGCAGTAGAAGAGTACCTTAGCCTGCCGTTGCAACCTGAGGAAAGGGATGCAGGCAGATACCTGGTCCACAAACACCACATCAAAGGCCAGACCACTGGCAACCACCAGGTAGAGCGCTACATATACCATGCGCAGATATGCCCACAGTGCCATGAGGCGGCCACAGGTTGAGCGAGGCAGCCAGTCTCCAACACATGTTACTTCCAATTGGCCGTCAACAGTCTCTGGGAAACAGTGGGTTGGGTCGTGATGTGCGGTGAACAGGTGCACTTGGTGGCCCTTCCTGCGCAGTGCCAGGGCAGCATCCACCACCAGGCGCTCAGCTCCACCAATTCCCAAGTCCGGATGAACAAATGCCACCACCACCATCTTGTTGAGCACTCGGGCCTCAACAATCTTTGGGCACAACTCCTTGAAAAATCCTGTTGCAGCAAGAATGGGCAAAAGACAAGTATTAAAAAGTGATCTACACAGATATGAGTAACATCAAATAAGTAAATTCACTTAAGATATTTGAAAATACTCAAGTCCTTATTCAACATAATCAATAGATTCTTGGAAACTGTAACTTTAAGCAAAATGATGTATGATGTATAATTCTTGACAAAAACTTTATAAATGTAGGCTCAAAATGCTTTTAAAACTTATATAAAAAAAAACATTGAAATGTGAGCTATACATACATTTAAGAAAGATTAATAATAAGTAAAACAATTATTTACACAACTATTGACTTCCTGCAGCTCATACAAGGCAAACAAAAAGGATGGAGCGAGGGGTCTGCATTGCAGGTAGAGGGTCATCTGCCATATGTGTTCGAATAAGAACACAACGCCAATACAGGCCGGTCTCATCAGAGTTATAAATTTGACATGGTTTAAGGTCATGCTTCTGTATCAGCCTGGAAAAGCTGATACATGATCATGATCAGCCAAATTTTTCTCCCCAGACACATTTAAAACTCTGATCCAATGCCTCATCCTAAAATTTTGCAGCCAACCGTCAGAAAATTTCACCTCAGTTGCAATGTTCAGGTGTTCGCAGAATTATTTGGCTTTCTCAGTGATCATGAGACCTGAGATTGGCTTCCCTTCCGGTCTTTTTCCAGTAAACCAATTATACAGCACTTCATCCAATTGTTTCAGAACAGGTTTCTTTAATGTTTTTCGTTTGTCACACCCTTTAATGCTTTCACCATCAGCCAAGTACTGCTTCAAGTCTTTGGACTGCTTCTTAATGTCATAGATAGTCGATTGGCCCACATTAAATTCTTCCATCAATTTCAACACCCTCTCTCCTTTCTCTATGCGCTGTATTATTTCCAGCTTCTTAGCAATAGTCACTGTCACATGTTTCCTTTTCCGAACCATCAGCCTTTCCAAACCATGCCAAATAACAGGCAAGAGGCAAGTTCAGCTTTGCCTCCATAAAGCCTACTGGCGCCAACGGTTTATGATATAGGAAAAAATAAATAAATAAATAAAATAAAATCTGCCTCCTGCACAAAATTTCTGAACCATCAGCCTCCGGATTATTGGACTTTCACTGTATATCATTACATTCGCATGACAGTTATGTACGGGCCTGAGCATTATAATTTAACAAATTACAGGATTTTAGTCATTTTCAATTGTAGGAAAAATGTAATATAGTAGTATAGACATCTTGACAGTTGTGGGTTGTGGAAAGAGAAACACAGTGTATACTGAGGTTTTTTATTCCTGACCGGTTTCGCTCACAGCTTCTCCTCTGAAGAAGCTGTGAGCGAAACCAGTCAGGAATAAAAAACCTCAGTATACACTGTGTTTCTCTTTCCACAACCCAGTAATATAGTAGATTAGATAGTAAACAAAGGGGACACTACTACTACTGTCTTTTTCCATTTGAAACTGGATTGTAGATTCTACAGAGGTCGATCTCGTCTCATATATTGAAGGGAGGTTGGTTTGAAAAAAAAAAATCTATTTGGAATATACTATGCATTATGACGTGAACTGGAGAAAGTTCATTTTCATATGGGCCTATAAATTTTCAGAAAATAATCAACACTAAGCCTAATCATTTCTCAGCTTAGGTCTCTTAGGTAGCCTACCATTACTACCATGTGAAATTATTGTTTGCATGACGGTAAGGAAAAAGTAACATCTTTACTTACTTATATATGCAAGTACACATGGATATAGCATCTGAAACAAACACTCGGGTGCTGTCTGTTCCAAATATAGATTCTGGAATTCCTTTAAGTGTTTTGACAGTTCGTTCCATGATGCATCGGGTACGATGTTTACACAACATGTACAAGACGGTCCTGTATATATCTCTCCTATATAAAATAGCTATTTGCAATACGGTCATGTAGATAGATTTTTCACCAAATAATGCCCATGACGGTTGTGTATTTATCTTTGGCTGGTTCTACTGCAGTTTAAGCCAATGCACATCTTCATTATTCTGGACTTACATGTGTTAAGATATCATTATTTTGGAAATTAATTACTATATACATAACCTGGGGCAAATTAATATTAACGACATAGTGTCTTTGAAGTTAGGTGCCTCAAAAAAATTTCCAAGTCCCACCACACCTTCGAAAAATCTGAGCAGGCTTGCCCCACCAGTTAAAAGGTTATTACGTAAGTTTAGCTTAGGTTATGTTAGGTTGGGGGGTCTAGGGGCTAGCCCACCAAGTTAAAAGCTTATTACGTGAGTTGAGTTTAGGTTAAGTTAGGTTGGGGGTCTAAGGGTGCTTGCCCCACAATTTAAGAGGTTATTACGTGAGTTCAGTTTTGGTTGAGTTAGGTTAGGTTGGGGGGGATCTAAGGGTGCTTGCCCCACAAGTTAAGAGGTTATTACGTGAGTTCAGTTTTGGTTGAGTTAGGTTAGGTTGGAGGGGTTCCGGGATGTCGTATTCCCCACGGGTCAGTTTAGTTTAGGTTAGGGTTGTGCCGTTGGGGGGGATCTGGTTCGGTTATATAAGCTTTTTATATTTTCTAAACTAAAAAAATAGGTTTTTCACCTTAGATTTTTG
Source organism: Metacarcinus magister (assembly GCA_029783475.1). Taxonomy (NCBI): domain Eukaryota; kingdom Metazoa; phylum Arthropoda; class Malacostraca; order Decapoda; family Cancridae; genus Metacarcinus; species Metacarcinus magister. The sequence continues at coordinate 10,649,667 of JAPQNM010000016.1, forward strand.
CAGATTGCCATATATGGCTTATATTTGCTTCCCCCACCATAAAACTCCGCTTTCCCAAGGTGTCCCCAAGCTTGTTGGATACAGGGAAAAAGAAAAACAATAATCGGTGTATTGGCTTTAACTGCAATTTTACACTTTGCCTATATGGAATAACAATTTGCAAGATAGTCGTGTAAATACTGTTCTCATTACGCGCACGACGGTCGAGTATATATCATCGGCAGATTCGTGTCTTCTACCCAGGCCATGCATGCATTTCATCATCCAAGATTCACTCAAGAACAGCTGTAAATCATTCCAATTGTCCATTTGTCTCACTATTAACTACATCTCAATTACTTGAACTGCGGTTATAGAGCTTCTCAATTACTTAACACTACACAACGTAAATAATTCCATCCTCACTGCATTGGTGCGTCAAACAAGGCAGCTGGAAGTGACGAGCCCGGAGTATCACGGGATTTCATAAAGAAGGACCAATCCTAATCATGACATTATCTGATTTCACAAACAACATTGTCTTAAAGGTGTCAGTAACTCTCACATCCACTACTAATACTCCTCTACTTCGAACAAGTTACCTGATTTAATTTGCCGCTAGGAAGGCCAGATTTGTGTTTTTTTGCAAACCTCTTGTGACACTTTGCTCTTGAACTTAACCTTGATCTTGATGTCACAGTGCTGCTGTTGGGACTGAATGGTGTGGCAAATGGACGAATGATAGAGGCTGTGAAAGAATTCCTTGAAAAAGTGTGGAATGTTAGATTTAAGAAGTAATTCTGCTGAGTATTTCTTTTTTCTGCTGTGTTTTTTTTTGTGTGTGTTTCCTTTCACAGGTGCTGCCGAATCAAGATCAAGGTGACTTGAAGTTTCTCTCAATTCAGGCCTTTGTATCAGCAGCTCCTGCGAGGGGGAAAAAGAAATTTAAAAAAAGAGGGAAGCACACAGAAAAAATATACATACTCTAATTACACGCCCTAGTTCCTAGATCTCACATACCACATTTACTCAAGAAACTGTTTCACCGCGTCAATCATTCGTTCACTCGTCTCCCCACACCAAGGATTATATAAACATGTGTATATAATCCTTGCCCCACATAGTCCAGCAACAACACCTTCCATTCCCTTCCAGTTCTTTCAATCACTTCATTCACTTCACGTCAATCATCCTTGTATATACTCGTCTCCCCACGCAGTCCCAACACCACCATCCATTCCCTTCCAGTTCTTTCAATCACTTCATTCATTTCACGTCATATTTCTGTTAGAATCACACGCATCATTTCCATTCTTTCACGGTCATACTTCTCACATTCCAGTACTACATGCTCTACCATCTCATCCTCTCCCATGTCACGCATCTGGCACACTTTGTTGCGGCACTCTGACCATTTGTAGTTCCTTACATTCACATCCATATTCCATACACTGTGCCCTAGCTCGGAAGAGAAAATCACCACCCAGGCTTCCATCATACCACTTTACATACATTGGGCAGCGCCGGATTAACCTATACGCCAAGTACGCCATGGCGTAGGGCCCCAAGTAGGGAGGGTGGGACTAAAAGTCACAATACTCTCAATTTGAACCACCTACTCATTCTACGTACAACTTTTGAAAATCCTTGCCAACCAAGCTTTTCATTAATTACTCAAGTAATGATAGAACAAATCAAATTTCACGTAACTTTATTCATCATCAAGGATTTACGACATTTGTGTTCGATGTCAAGTGTGACTTTTTGCCCCAGCCTTGGGGCTAATTGTCACAGTCCTTGGGGTTAATTGTCACATGGCATTTGTACCACAATAACTTGGTTACACTGTCTTTCTATGGTGCTCATAACACCAAATACTTGAAAACATTCATTTTGCGGCATGGTATGTCATATTGGCCATAGCGGACCAACAACAAAGTTACTGCACGCTGTAAACAGACACCTGAGAACAGTGGAAATTAAACAATGTTGCTGATCGTTTTGTTTGTCCACAAACTGGAATTGGCAACTTGAACACAACATCCTCTAGAGAGTGAAGGCAAGTCTCTGGGTTTTCAGGAAAATAAAACTGCACATTTCCATATTTACCACAATATCCGTGGGGTAAGTTGTCACACTATGACAACATGCTCCAGGGCAACTTCGGCTTCAAAACTCAAAATTGCGGTAAATATGTTTAAAACTTTTAAACAGTGAATCAATGAATCTATTACTATGAGTTTTAACTGCTAATAACTCCAAAAAGATTCAGTTGATGTTTATGAATGTCAATGATATATCAAAATCCCTACCTTACGCAAATCGTCTTCGCAGGAAGGTAAAATTTAGACTAGGTTATTTTTTCAGTTCATATACTGGATCAATATGGCGGAACTCCGAGCATAATCAGTGATGGGCTACCAGTATGTTATGACGTCACCAAGTGTTTCCTGCCACTGGCTGTGCTAAAAATAGGCTTGTGACAACTTACCCCTGTGACTTTTAGCCCCATCCTCCCCTACTCACCACCCCCCCCCCAAAAAAAAATTTTGTTTTCTTTCCTTTCTAACCGTTCTATTGCTGCTTTAGTGGATGGTTACTGCTCTTCTCCTAAAACTATCAACATTGGTGTACCTCTGGGTTCTGTCCTATAGCCCACTCTTTTTTATTATTCATCAATGATCTCCTAAATCTGACTCAATGCCCTATCAACACTAATACTATATACTTAATATAGTATTATAGTATACATAGTATTAATATAGTATTATAGTAGTATAGTATATAGTATTAGCGAATGTGTATAGTATTTGGTCCGGTTCAGTAATAGATGTGGCACCACAGCTAACCTAACCTCACGTTTTTACTCTTGTCTACTCTTGCTGTGCGCCGCGGAAACTCAACACCTCCGAATCTCATGAAAATTGTTACAATAATGTTTTAAGTCATGCTGAACACGAATCTGAACATATTTCCATTATAACCCCCCCCCCTAAACCCCTTCCCCCCCGTTAACCCCTTCCCAGGTATAGGGTAGAAGGTTTTTTGCTACTGCCGTTAAAACTATTTGTCATACACGATAACTTTTTAAATTAATTTTACTGTAAATTTGAATATCTAAAAGTTTTATTGAAGTCATTTTTCACTTATCTGTGACGGTAAGGAATTTTTGATTTTGTGGTCCGAAAATGTCCACCAGAATTGAGGTCGAATATGTTTTTGCCATTTTACTACGAAACTATTACTCTTACAGGAAAAAGGATTAGAAACAAAGTTATGCAGCGTGAAAAGTTCTATCGATTGATGTCATCACCTTTCCAATATCTATTATACCTTTGGAGAAAAGTTAATTATTGTGAGCATAATTAATGTTTTCTTTTTTCAATTCTTACATCTATACTTATGCTCCAATTCCATATCACTATAGCTCAAAATAACGGGCGTGTTCTGCTCTTTCTTTTAAATCCTATACTCTTTTTACGTAAACCTCATAGTTTTTGAGTTATTTCAAAATACATGATTTCTGCCAAAAAATCTTAGGTGATACCCTAAGAAATTTCATGAAAATTTCCACACCTCAGAATCTCATGAAAATTTGTACATAAAGGTTTTCGGTCATACTGAACACGAATCTGGGCTCAGTTTCATCATTACTATAATATCAAACATTAAAAAAATATATATATAT
>JAPQNM010000016.1:10655833-10658333 GCA_029783475.1 Metacarcinus magister
GAAATTTTGCCAATAAAATGTAAAAATACTAAAAGCTTAATATAATAAGTATAATTCTTATTTTATAGAATACTTTTTAAAATAACTAAAGGACTTATTCTAATAATTATCAACCATAAAAATAAAATTTAAAGAGTAAAATTTGTTTTTATAAACTTCTAGAATTTCCCAAATAATTGTACATACAAGTGCGCTATCATATGCTTCTGAAAATAAGTTATCAATGGATGACAGATGATAAATGTATCGTACCTGCTGTGTCAAGGGACAGTATTGGACAACATGCACTTCTGTCTGCATGTCACCACAATCACACACCCTCTCCGCCAGCGGACGGTAGCCACGCCCCATCCTACTCCACATACCAACCTCCACTGCCAGTGAGTGTGCCGATACACGAAATGAGTAAATGCAGTCCTGTGTAGTTCATTTACATTATGTTTGGTTGCGTAGATTGGGTGTACTGCCAGAGTTGGTATCAATACAGTTTTATTTGTTATCCTTCTTGATGAGATTGAGTTCAACACATTATTTTTTAATTCATCCCATTCCATCTGGGTATCATCGGGGTCCTCATGCAACAACACTGTCACGTATGGTATCGTGTTTATTCTTGTATTGAGTACAGTCTTAAATGCAAAGGCAAATGGGTCATCATTCATCGGCTGCGTTTCTTACAATTTATTTTTTTAGAAAATCCTTTGCCTTTTCTTAACAAAGGCTTTTAATGGAGGATATCCTGATTCTAATTAACAAATGTGGTTGCACGTTGTTCCCCTAACATCAAGGAGGCTCTTCAAAGCCCAGTTGTACAATTTAATGACTGTAAACCTAAGTGTATTCCATGTGATTAGCATTAGTAAGGTTTCAAGAAATTAATCCAGTGTACTAGAAATCCCAAACAGGGAAATAGTAGGGAGTCTTATTTATCTTATGGCTGCAACCAGACCTGACCTATTTTTTGTAGTTACAAAGTTGTATCAGTTTATGTCAAAGCCAACTGTAGCCCATCTTGGTTTAGCTAAACATGTGTTGAGGTATATCAAAGGAACACTTGTTCATGGTTTGAAGTTTTGTAAATCAGATGCAGAATTGAAATTAACTGGTTATTGTGATTCAGACTGGGGATCTTTGGAGGACAGACGCAGTGTTACGGGTTTTTAGTTTTCAGCTGAATAGTCATGGCCCTCTTATATCTTGGAAATGTAAGAAGCAAAGAATAGTTGCTCTCTCCACTTGTGAAGCAGAATATGTAGCCATCAGTCATGCAGTGCAGGAATGTAATTTCTTGTCCCAACTCTATGCAGATGTAACTGGATCCCAGAGAGATAGCGTGATATTATTAGTAGATAACAAAGGTGCAATAGCATTAGCTAAAAACCCAGTCTACCATCAGAAATCAAAGCACATTGATATCAAGTATAATTTTATTAGAAGCGAAGTAGAAAATGGTAATGTCAAACTTATGTATATACCATCAGAATATAATGTTGCAGACATATTCACTAAGCTTCTCTACAAGAGTAAATTGTTAAAGTTCAGTGTGATGACAAATTGATTTCAATTAGCGGTGTGTGTTGAATTATAAGTACATATAGGGAATATTGGCAGCCATGTGCACATGATGTTTTTCTTTGGTTGTTTTTGGGGATTGATGGGAAGCCAAACACACTGCATATCAGAATACATTGAGCGGTTACATGTCATTTGATACTCAAGCGTTTGGTAATCAAGTTATCTCATCCTCAAGACATTTCCGTACCAAACTTTTTCATACTCAGTATTTTTCAGTATCAGACAATTTAAGACTCAAACATATCCATCATCAAGACATTTCATCCCCAAACCACTAAAGTATATATATCTGGGAAGCACACGAATTACTGAAACCATTACACGTTCACCCATTTGCACACACACACACACACACACACACACACACACACACACACACTAAGAGAGAGAGAGAGAGAGAGAGGAGAGAGAGAGAGAGGAGAGAGAGAGAGAGAGAGAGAGAGAGAGAGAGAGATTGTTGAACATATAAATTTTCGCCTTGTTAGTTGTTTGCCGTTCACTTCTCCTGTTGGTGCTTATCGAGAGCAGTGCATCTGTGTCTATGCATGGATGTCTCTCTACTTGTCTTGTCCTTATTATGTCTCTATATCCTTTTTTAATATAATTGTTATTGTTACTATTGCTGTCATCATTATCATTATCAACACCGTCTTAATTAATAAATAAACAAATAGGCATCCACCCCATTATCTCTCCTCTCCTGCTGTCCTCTGTCATCACTCTCCTCTCTTCTACCTCCCCTTTTTACCCCCCCCATTCCTATCCCCTTTCTCTCCCACTTCCCCCCTCCCTTCCTTCCGCCTCACTCTTTCCACCGTCATATGTCTCCCTCAGTCTCCATTTGATCCTTGTACATTTAACACGCACTGATTCATGCTTACACACTGAACACCAAACGGTTATACTCGTGGCAAGATTGAACCTC
>JAPQNM010000016.1:10660833-10670833 GCA_029783475.1 Metacarcinus magister
ATATATATATATATATATATATATATATATATATATAAATATATATATATATATATATATATATATATATATATATTTATATATACACACACATATATATATATATATATATATATATATATATATATATAAATATATATATACACACATATATATGTATATATATATATATATATATATATATATATATATATATATATATATATATGTGTGTGTGTGTGTGTATATGTATATATATATCTATATATATATATATATATATATATATATATATATATGTATATATATATATATATATATATATATATATATATATATATATATATATATATATATATATATATATATATTAGTAAGCAGGGATACACCAAGTTTCTTCTCTTGTTTATTTATTGCAACGTTTCGCTTTATACACAAGGCTATATACATAAAACAAATGAAACCCGCACTAAATAATCAACAATCATCAGCACAATTACACATTTTATAATCCGTTTCGGAGCTTTGGTGTTCGAAACCAAAACCAGTCTCATTCACACCACACTACCTTCGGTTAGTCCTCACCCTCCCACCAGCAGTACCACACAAGGTTCGTCTTAATCCCACACCCTCAGTTATCCTTGTCAGGTTCTAATAGTTAACATTTTGTTCATGCTCTCCGTTTTTTATTCTTCCTATGTTTTTACTGTGTCTTTATTATTTTATATCTTTTAGTAATGTTTTTGTTCAGTTATCCATCTATTTCCAATAGTTCACAACTTGTTCATGTCATGCCTTTGTATTTTTTGTTTAATATTTTTAGTATTATTTTGTTTGTTTGCTTCTTATGCCTATGTTTTTGTATACTCGAGTAATGTTCTTTGTGATACCTTTTTTTTAGCCTGATGATGCCTTGTGTATAAGGCGAAACGTTGCAATAAATAAACATGAGAAGAAACTTGGTGTATCCCTGCTTACTACTATATTTCTGGAAATATATATATATATATATATATTGTATATATTGGGTGTTTTACTATTGTCATAATCATCTCTCCAGATTTGTGAGTACCACAACGCCAAACTGGCAACAAGAGTCAGTTGCCCCATGTGATATTTGGCAGTATTCTGGTGCCTCTCAAATGGCGATGGCCCAGGCATCACCTTCACCCCAACTTTCTACGGTAGAGGATGACTGCAGCGAAGGAGGGAAGCGACAAGAAACGAAAAAATGCGGAGTTTGTGGTGACAGGGCCTTGGGGTACAACTTTAATGCCATCACCTGCGAATCCTGCAAAGCATTTTTTAGGAGGAATGCTCTTAAAAATAAAGTAAGTCTCTCTCTCTCTCTCTCTCTCTCTCTCTCTCTCTCTCTCTCTCTCTCTCTCTCTCTCCTCTCTCTCTCTCTCTCTCTCTCTCTCTCTCTCTCTCTCTCTCTCTCTCTCTCTCTCTCTCTCTCTCTCTCTCTCTCTCTCTCTCTCTCTCTCTCTCTCTCTCTCTCTCTCTCTCTCTCTCTCTCTCTCTCTCTCTCTCTCTCTTTTTCTTTTTCTCTTTCTCTCCCCCCCACCCCTCAATCTTACTTGTTATTTTGTCTTTTAATTTATAGTTTTATTTTACTCAAGCATTCTAGTATATACCCTTATTTTATTTTATTTCAATTTTCATTAACGTTCACATTCACTTTCCTTCTGTGAATATATGATGCTGTTGTAGTAGTTGTAGTTTTTTTTTTTTTTCCACTGCAATATTTGTTGTCATGACTTTTGATATCCCTGTCCATAATATTTAGTCAGGTAGTTGTCAATTTATCAAATTTGGTTTATCACATAAAAAATTAGATTATCAAATCATTCTTCATAATAAACAAGAACACAAATATGTAATATCAATGTCTTACTGACAGGATTTTTCCATTAAGTAATTATTATAATTTGCGGTTTCTTTACACTTTGTAATTTCCATTTTTTTTGCTCGGCTATTATACATGTTCTTATTGTGCACTAGCATCCAATATTGTGCATCTGCAAATTGTAAGTTTTTTTTAACAATATAATTTTCTCAGGAGTTCCGGTGCCCTTTCCAGGGTCAATGCCGAGTTGACCAAGTGACCAGAAGATTCTGCCAAAAATGTCGACTTAGAAAATGTCTAGAAATTGGAATGAAAAAAGAATGGATAATGACAGAGGAAGAAAAGCGAAGAAAGAAACAAAAAATTGAAGAAAACAGAGCTAGAAAAATAGGTGTGGGACAGGACGATGACGATGCTCTTAAAATCAGATGTAATAGAAATACTACTATTACTATTTCTACTACTACTACTACTACTACTACTGCTAGTAGTAGTAGTAGTAGTAGTAGTAGTAGTAGTAGTAGTAGTAGTAGTAGTAGTAGTAGTAGTGGTAATTGTAGTAGTAGAAATAGTAGTAGTAGTGATAGTGGTAGTGGTAATAGTATTAGTATTAGTAGCAATAATAATATCAACAACAACAACAACAACAACCCAAACAACAACAACAACAACAACAACAACAACAACAACAACAACAACAACAACAACAACAACAACAACAACAACAACAGCAACAGCAACAACAATGTAAGTGTAATTTCAACAATGATACAATCAGCACCATCGTCGTCCTCGTCCTCATCTTCATTCTCTTCGCTGCCTTCATCATCCAATTCCAAGCCTCAAGCTGTCATCGTTGGAATAATTAGAGAAGAGATCCAGTCATCTAAGGTACGTAGTGTATACTTACTTAGATTTATTATAATGTATATTTTTGTTGTTATTATTATAGTTGTTATTTTTACAGATACTGTTATAATTATTATCACTGTTATCATTATCATATCAATATTAGTGTTTTTTTCTTCTTTTCTTCTTCTTCTTCTTATTATTATTATTATTATATTAATATTATTATTATTATTATTATTATTATTATTATTATTATTATTATTATTATTATTATTATCATCATTATTATTATTTTCATTATTATTATTAGTAGTAGTAGTAATGATATTTGTGAAACGCAGGTTCGTAGGCTGGAAGGAGACAAAGATGTTCATCACCAACACAAGATAATTATGGATGCTGCCAATACGCCGCCGGGGTTAAGGTAGGGGGGGGGGAGAGAGAGAGAGAGAGAGAGAGAGAGAGAGAGAGAGAGAGAGAGAGAGAGAGAGAGAGAGAGAGAGAGAGAGAGAGAGAGAGAGAGAGAGAGAGAGAGACTTTGACACTAAGGAAGAAAAAAAAGACAGGCACGCAAAGTGAGTGTACAACTCATAATGAGAGGATATAGAGGATGAGGAAGTTGTGGAAGTTGATAGGCTTGGTAGAATTAGACAAGATCAGAGAGACAACGAAGGAGAAGAAATCAGTAGACCTAGACCAATTGTAATTAAATTGCAGGATGTAAGAACTAAATGGGAAATAGTAAAAAATGAGAAAATATAAAAATTGCAAGAAATTACCAGCTTAATAGAGCCATAATTGTACCTGATCAAACACTAAAGGAGAGGGAAATAAGTATAAAATTGTGTGAAGAACTAAAGATAACAAGAGAAAAAGAGGAAAAATGTTGGTTTATAAAGAGAGGACAGCTTGTCAGAAAGAATCTTTTGTAAATGAAGATATTTTAGAGGCGTCACTATAAAAAATCTAAACCTGTGCCATTAACAGGCAAGAAACCGTTCATTCTGGCCTCCATAAAGCCTATCGGCGCCACAGGTTTGTGATGTAAAAGAAGAAGAAAAAAATTTAATTAAGTTTCTTCAGTATACAAGGATTAACTCAAGTAGAGGAAGCTGAAATTGAAAAAAAAAATAAAGAAAATACCATCATTGCCCTACTGAATATAATTAAAAAAAATAAAAAAAAAGGTTGAGGACTAAGTATCCTAACTAGAAAAAAATCAGTATAAGCACATGAAAAAAGTAAATACTAAGAACAATGATATTTTGTTTGTAAAATTCACCATCAGGAAGTTTGTTTTCAAAATCATACATGTCTACATCTCAGTAAATGATCAAGAAAGAAATAATGAAATAGAAAGAGAAATAAATGAAACGTTAAGTATAACAAAGATGATGTGCCAGTAGTGGTAGTGGTTGATTTTAATGGTTATATAGGGTTCATTGGACCATAAGTACTTAACAAAAATGGGGAAAGAGTGTTGAATTGGATCACATTAAAAAACCTAATTCTGCTAAATGATGACCCAGGCTGTAATGGAACATTCACAGGGGATAATACAAATTATAATAATACAATAGACTTTGCATTAGTGAATCAAAGTATGTATGAGAAATTTATTCATATTACCATTGATGAAAGCAAAGAAAAAATAGATTTATCGGATCATAATCTCATCACTACATACTTCAACGTAAGCTGCAAGAAACACAGACAACTCAATGAGACCAAAATAATAAAGTACCTTGAAATAAATAATGAAACAAAATGCGTATTTATAAAGGACATTGAGAATAATGTTCACAGAGCTACCCAAAATTAGTTGAGTGAATTTGTAAATATAATGAAGAAGATCTGTGAAGATAACATAGTACAAATAATAAAAAGAAAAGGAAACCAGAAGGAAGTAGAGGAAATAGAACCAGTATGGATGACACAAGAAATAAAGTAGGAAATTAGTAAAAGAAGAAATTAAGAACAAACAAAAACGAAATAAAAGAAAAAAAAAATGTATTTTGCTGGATATTTAAGATCATGAATACATGCATGTATAAATTTTACTTATAGAAGTTAATTGCTTTTGATTGAATTTCTCGTGAGCGAAAACATCCATGTCAAAATGCTTATACAAGTTTTAATGAAATATATATATTTTCATTGTATATACCTATAGTTTAAGAAGTTAAAGTAAGAGCCAATTTCGGTATATATTTTCACCTGTGTTTTCCAGTAGTTATCTGGGTGGCGACTTCATTTTTGGTAACCCTCAACGTTGATTTGAAGCCTCGTGGTGGTTCGTAACACCTGTCAAGAGGATACTTCTCTGTGTCTAATCTACCCTCTCTAGAGAAGATTAATTCCGATCTGTGTTACCTTATAGTTACCCGATTGCATAATTTCTTCAAGGTGAAAAAATTTGCATTTTCTGTCGATGATGTAAAAAGAGTGTGCTCGCAGTATTCCATTTGTGTCCAATTAAATATATGATTCCTCATGTCTCCTTCTCATCTCATTCATTACTTTCGATAGACTTTCAGTTGACTTCATCAGTCCTAAACACTTCTCTTCTCGCAAAAATTACCTTCTGGTTGACAAATATTCTCGTTTTCCCTTTGCTTACCCTTGCCCTAACATGTCTGCTCAAACATTTGGTTGCCCGTCATCAATTAATATCTAGGGAATTGTCAAAGTTTATCTCAGATTAGGGAGTAGCTATGACTCACTCCCGGTTCTTGACAGCGTTCTTCACTAAATCAGATAATGTCACTAATCAAACCCCGCATGAGAGACTGTTTTCATTTCCTAGAAAATCTCCTAATGGATATTCTCTTCCCTCTTGGCTATCTTCCCCAGGACTTGTGCTGCTACGCAAATTCGTCAGAGACTCTAAGTCGGATCTGTTGGTGGAACCAGTGGACTTGATCACCGCTACGCCGCACTACGCACGTGTACGTCACCCCGATGGCCGTGAAGCTACGGTGTCAACTAGGGATTTTGTTGAGCCAGTAGGGATGAACCACTTCCCAGCACCGGATATGGGCACTGAACCACCACCTACTCCAACCGAAGCTTCTCGAAGAAAAATTTCCCATCAGGAACCATCTTTTCGGAGACGAACACTCCGAGTGAAACACCTCCACCTCTTGAAGTCGCTCCCGAAAACACCGTTCCTGAAGAAACTGTCCCTTCAGCCAGGATCATCGCAACAGGGCAAGCAAACCAAGTAATTGCCTGGGGTCCCGAGCTACCTTGGGGCCCCCAGACAACGACTGGTTATGAATTGAATGCAACGACAAATTGTGTGAGCGTTCCTTGAAATTCTGTGAAGGTCAATGCATAATGTGAATTATGTGACCAGAATTTTTAAATGTAAAAGCGGGACACACACACACACACACACACACACACACACACACACACACACACGCACGCACGTAAACAGTATGTCTATGCTGTGGTTCCTGTAGGCTTTGGGAGGGCGGGGCGGGGTTGGTGAGGCATTGGGGGGGGGGAGGGGACAGTTGGTGTCCATTTTGCTTGGGGCCCCTAAATGCCTTGAAACGGCCCTGCCTTCAGCCCATAGTTTTCAACTTCTCTGACGGTCCATAAGAGAGAGGAAGCCTGTAGTTAGATCTGCTTTGTAATTTTTTGTAAATATGTTGTTAGTTTATTTGATAGGGGAGAATTTGGTAAAAGGATACTTGTGTTAGGGGCTTGTTGATTCAAATACTTGTTCGAACCTGTTATGTGATCATTGTTTCGTTCCGCTGTTGACTTTTCACTGGCTCTCAGCCTGCATCCTTTCACCTGGCTACTTTTCAGCAGAATAAAACCTTTTTAAAGGAGGCTTCTGAGTATTTCATTCCAGCTCACTACAATAATAATAATGATAATAATGATAACAATAATAATAATAATAATAATAATAATAATAATAATAATAATAATAATTATGTTCGTTGTAACTATGGTATTAGATCCCCCTTTAGGAGGATAAAAGTAATTTGTGTTTGTTAAACTTAGATTGTTTATATTGTTACGAACATGGATATTTCGCGGGGATATTTCGCGGGCTTTTTAGGCGGGAATGGGAGACGCTTGGCGTTTCCCGCCAGTCTTGGAGAGAGGAGGCCAGCTGGGTAAGGAGGGCAGTGGTGTTGGCGTCAGTAATAGCACTTATTTGGCCCTTTGCAGCCTCCACACTGGGGCCAAAGCAGTAGTCAGTAGTCAGGATAGAACAAGAAATAACGGATTCAAACTAGAAAAATGTAGATTTAATAAAGTTAACATTGAGTGGACCGTCCTAGTAAGTGTAGAGTCCTTGGCCAAACTGACCTACACCTCACCACTACTCAGCAGGTCTTCAAAGCAAATATTAATGTCTGGCTGCAAGTTGAACCTTTGTAAATAGATTTTCCAAATGTTTTACTAGTTTAGATATTTTTCATTGTATTTATAGATAGCAATAGATAGTCCTTGGCGTCCCAACCAGGGCTTTATCATATTACTTACACCAATGTATCAAGTTTAAATAAGAGAGAGAGAGAGAGAGAGAGAGAGAGAGAGAGAGAGAGAGAGAGAGAGAGAGAGAGAGAGAGAGAGAGATTATCAGCTGTCAACTGTCACATTCCTTTTGTATATTTGATCCTATGATGCTTGACTTGCACTGAGCCTTATAATGTGGGTCCCTTTCTTCTAACAAGGAAACATCATGTGAACCTGTGATTTTTGATATCCCAAGATTCAAGTCACGTTTCAATAAATATGCATTTGGAGCATAATAATCCAAGGTACAAACATTTATAAAAAAAATTGAACTTGAAAATACTTTGTACTGAGTGTACTCCCTCCCTCAAGCGTCTATCTCCATCTTCCATGGCCGTGTTGTCAATTGTCATCTGCAACTCATCAGCGTCTTCGGTATCAAAATAACAGCCCCGTGATGTTATTAATTTCCAGCGAAATATACTGACGTTTGGCTCCAAGCTGATGATCACTACTGCCTAGGCTGTAGTGTCTTGTGAACTCTGGAAGAAACTTCAGGTATGTCAGGTGAGATACTAGTCATTTTGTATTGAATGCCAAGTACATGAAAATTCCTAAATAGTAATAAATATAACATACATATATATTGTATTGTCAAATAGTTTGGCTTAGCTAGAAATGTGAATGTAAAAGAAACTGGAATTTAAACATGATTTGAGTAGATCGCTGACCAAATTTGGAAGTAGGTACTACCTACTTCCAAATTTATCGACGTACAGTACCTACTAGGTAGGTCGACAAGTAGTCGTTAGATGTTGGGTTGGCATGGTTCCTCGAGGGTAGGTCAGTGAACATATTACAAGTGCACACAAGGAAAGCTTTAGGTACGTTGGGAGAGGGGAAGGGTAGCTGCAGAAAGGTAAATCTAATTTATTACTGCATTTTGCTACGCATGTGGCTAGAAGAATAGAAATATCATTGTCATCATAAACCACTGCTGAACTCAGCCCTTCCTCCCCGAACCTTCTCCCTGAATATTGGTGTAATGTCTCATGTTTTCAGACTGAACAAAATTAATTTGGAGCCAGCCATGGAAGGCGACGAATATACTATACAGCCACGTAGTGTAGTCCGGAATTGAGACACTGGTTGAACACGTGGAATTTATTTTTTATTGCAGTTTTTTTTTCGCAGACAAACTTACCATACCCAATACATTTGTAGCATCACATAGTGTATGCCGGTATGTATTTTCTGTAACAAATGAAACTTACTTACCTATTCTGAAGAGGATTACCCCTTAAACTTCTAAATTTCATTACGGAACGATTTCTTCGATTAGGTTTAGTTAGGTTAGGTTAATTTGGAGAAAAAAAGTGCCATTGGAAAGTGAAATAAACAACATGGCGGGGCTTGCACAGGCACACTTGCCATTATCTGTGGTTAAGATTGTCATGGTCATAATATGGTTATTATTCATTTTCACAACAAATGATATCTTTGGTGAAAGTGCAGAATAAAGCCTTCTGCCCCTTCTTTTTTCTCTTCTTCCCTACATACTATACATAGTGTACTCAACACATCTGTGAAGGTTTCAGGCGGGGGGCACCATTATTTACCTCGCAAAACGTCTTTGAAGTTATGTTATGTTAGGTTGGTTAGGTTAAGTTAAGTTATGGTTAGGTTAAGGTTGTTAGGTTAGGTTACGGTTATGTTATGGTTAGGTTAGGTTCGGTTCAGTTATATAAAATGTTTACATTTTATTACCCAAAAGTTAGGGTTCTCAACCTTAGATTTTTTTCCCTGGATTTGTATAATAAAATGTAAAAATCTTATATAACTGAACCGAACCTAACCTAACAACCTTAACATAACCTAACCAACCTAACATAACTTCAAAGACGTTTTGCGAGGTAAATAATGGTGCTCTCCTGCCTGGAACCTTCACAGATGTGTTGAGTACAATATGTATAGTATGTAGGGAAGGAGAGAAAAAAGAAAGGGCAGAAGGCCTTATTTTGCACTTTTACCTAAGGAAATATTTACCGAACACTACCAGTGGAGCCAAAGTGACTACCAAGGCTTAGGGTAAATGGTAAATTTGCATAACTACTGCTCGTCCCCTATCTTCTTCTTCCTGTAGCCAACAAGCTTGGGGACACTTTGGGAAAGTGGGGTTTTAGTGGGGGAAGCAAATATAGGCCATATATAGCAATCTGAAAAAAATCTAAGGTGAAAAACCTATTTTGGGGGTGAAAATATAAAAAGCTTATATAACTGAATCAGATACCCCCAACGACACAACCCCAACCTAAACTAAATTCACGCGATGATATACGGACTCCTGGACACTCCTAACCGAACCTAACCTAAACTGAACTTTAACTGGGAGGGAAGCCCCCAGACCCCCTCAACCCAACCTGAACTGAACTCACGTAATAACCTTTTAAAGGCTGGGGGGGGCGAGGGGGCAAGGACCTCATTCAGCAACACAGTGTCGTCAGCAAACAATAGTATCCAACTTTCATATATTGTATTATTTATACTAACCTCTCCTACAATACCAACACTTTCTCTAAACCATAAACTCCATCCATAAACAAATAGGATTAAGAAGGTATATTATACTAACTTTTTTTCCACTTTGCCATATTATTTGTTCCTGATATATATATATTTTTTTCAGGTACATGAGTATTTCATCAGAAGCCACTTCAAGTTTATCATCTAACTCCATTAGAATTGTTGAATTGGATGCAGTAGCAGATTATGGAACAACAGTCACTATGTGCACAAAATTAAATTTGTCCATCACAGAAGAAACTACTACAAGCT
>JAPQNM010000016.1:10675833-10683333 GCA_029783475.1 Metacarcinus magister
TTCAATTTTTATGTTCTTATGTTCTTATGTTCATAAGTGAGTGTCATTTTGTGGGATTTCTATCACTCATTCTTTCTTTAGAATTATAATACTGAGTTTCCATTGCTTGACAGGAAAATGGAAAAGTTTGTTCAAGAACAAAATACATCACCTCTGGCTAAGAGGACAGTACCAGAACCTTTCCTCAGAAGATTCTTCAGAGACAGAAGATTATGATGATGGTAGGAATTTCTTTTTTTTTTGTTATACATTATCAATGCAAAAATGGTATCCTTACACTTACACATACTCATCTGCTCATCTCCATTCATTTTGCCATGCTTTTTAGGTATTTATTTGTCTATTATTTTCACAGATTTTCTGCTTTTTTGTCATTCTCTTATATTATAATTCATTTCAACCAATTTGGTGTGATTAAGATTTATAAAGAATTAGGATTTGATCCAAAGACTGCGTTCTAAAAAATTTCAGACGGTTCCTACCTAGTTAGCGGATCTTAAGGCTTTGGCCGAAATTGTGTCCCAGGAACATGTCAAAATAGTGCTACATATAGCAAGCATTGGATTTGAATACTATGAAATTATCATGTAAAAATAGCGATGAAAAATAACTGAGTGTTTTTATGGTGACTGGCTAAGATTAAAATTAATAAATACATATATGAGGATATGTTTTTAACGCCATAACAAACATAAACATGGATGCACTCAATTCAAGTCAGCCTCGTCAACTTCTTGTTGCTCATCCTCAGGGAAACTGAGGTTTCTGTCCTTGCATATGTTGTGCAGCATGGCACATACCTCAATTATTCTGCACACAAATGCAGGGGACTTATCTCTAATTTAATTTAATGGCTGATCTCTCTTCATGACGGAGTCCAGACAAAAACCCCTTGGACAAAACCCCTCTAGGAAAAAAACCCTAGGACAAAACCCCCTTTAAAAAAATCCTCAGTTTAATTGCGAAGTAGGACAAAATCCCCTGTTATATTTTTTTAAAATTTGGACTTTAAACCATTTTTTACCATTAAAATTATAAGTAAAAATAGAATTTAAGTATAATATATTACTGAAATAATGAAAAATATTATAATTTTTCTTTGTGTTGGTTCATTCCTCCAGATCTTAGGGAAAATAAACCTTTCAAGAAAGAATAGGATGAAATTAATAAGACAGTTATGGGGCAGGCGTCGCAGGTATGGGCTGGATGGATGGTTGCTGAGACGAGTAAAAAAGTTGTATAAGCAAAATAAGGCATGTGTGAGAGTAGGCATAGAGAAGAGAAGAGAAGTGAAGCTCAGCCACTTCAGGGATGAGTGATATCTCGATGGTTCTTTAACATTTCCATGGATGGATTGGTGAGAGTGGTGAATTCAAGGATTAGCGAACAGAATGTAAACATAGTATAAGATACTAGAATATTTTTGTACCAGACATTTAGAAAAATTTTCAAGATGAACTCACTGAACTTTGGATGATTTGTGAGAAGACTAAGTTGGAAGAAAATACAATGAAGAGGAAAGTGAAAAGGAACGCCAAAAAGAGAGGTTTAATAGGTGCTGAGAACATGAATGGTGAAGCACCACCGTGACATTTGATATTCTGATATTTAGGTGTTGCCAAAGAAAGTGCATGGTTCAGTCAGAACTCGCCTTTCGTCACAATACCACTTCCTGTATTGTCATCCACAACAGTTTTCGGTTACTTGGGAGCTTTCCTTGTGCCCGAGCCTGTTTCAGGTTTAATTTCATAGAACTGCTGCCGATCATCATGCCTGTCTGAATCCTATTCTTGGGCTATGTTGGTGCATAAAAAAAGACAAACAGTGAGTTTTGCAGTACAATTTTACTCATCTAAAAAGCTAAAAACCAAGATGCTTTTATTCCATGTCAATAACAAGATTATACTATTATTTTCTTAAATTTCCAATGCTTGTTAGATTAAATTGCCCATTACAGGTAGCAGAGACCCTCATTTTGGTGGCACCATTCCGGCTGGATACGATCAGCCTGGATTCCGCGTTTCACCAGACGCTGACGATGGTGGATGAAGGACATCTCAGCAGCATACCATCCACTTGCTGGGTTGGACCAGAGCCGCTCCGCCAAGGCTGCACCACGGGGCCACAGCTATAAATACATTTAACAAAACAATCACAACAATGAAAATCAACAAATCTATAAATTATAAAACAAAGTTCCATAATAGTAAAATCAATTACCAACACATTAAAATGCGTAAATGTAGATACAATATTTGTTTGAAAGGCAATTTAATTTAATTTAATTTAATTAATTTTTTTATTTTTTATTTATTTATTCAATCTTTTTACCCGTGGCGCCGGTAAGCATACCTATGCTGTCCATCTTTCTAATGCAAGAGTTAACCAGTATCTTCACTCTTTTATCCCTTACATTGGTAAACTCTGGAACTCTCTTCCTTTGTCTGTTGTCTTTGTCTAGTTTGGATCCTAAGGTCTGCATGGTTTGACTTTCTATGTAATTCTCTCTCTCTCTCTCTCTCAGAAAAAAATCTTACCTTTGAGTCAATTACAAAATCATCAGCCTGCTCTGTCCAAAGGGCAGCTTCACCTCCTAGAATAAGGTCAGCGTGGGACGAACCAGTCAGGCTGATGGCAATTTCATAGGGATTGTTCTCGTATACGGTCTGCCAGCCTTTGTATGGGCTACACCAGTTATTGCCTTCACCTATCCAGGCACCCATTCCGCAGTCCAGGTACCAAGCGTCGTAGTTGCTGAAAATTACCCGGTAGCCGCGATTGAGGAGTTCTTTGATTATTGGGTCATCCTTAGTCGACCAGATTTGAATAATATATTGGGAAGAGTTTAAGTAAGACTCTATGTGTTCTGGCGCTGTCAATCCAGATGTAAACATCACCCCTTGTATCTCATTTTCGCCAGCAGCCTCCATGAGCAGCTGACGTGCTTTTTCCTGGAACACTGCCCATTGACTGTAATAGGCTGCTTCGTCCACGCCATAGTTGTTATCAGTCATCCATGTAAGGATTTCCTTCGTTGAATTCCAACAGTTGATGTTAACCTGTGTAATAGAAAATAGTTATGAAATTTACTTTCCGATATGGAAATGACTTCAACTTGGCAAATATTGTACAAGTGATGTTTGAATAGTGTTTTGTTCATAATTGAAACTTATACCAATCATTGACATTATTGTTTTAAGTATTCATGTAAATGCAATAGAGTTACTGCATTTACCTTTACATTGTTACATATCTGATTGTTTCTTATTCCATTAATTCATAAAAGCAGATGATATAAATAATTCAATCATTGTACATGGCCATAAAATTGATTTATTTAAAGATAAAAGACAAATTAAATTTTGTGGTAGTGAATGTACAGCCACTGAAAAGCTTGACCGATAACGATGCTAATAGTTACATACTTCATTTTGAAAGTATGTGGAACAAAATATTTCCTGATTTTGTTTTCGTGTTCAAATAAACCAGTGTCAAGTAAATGGAAGCGATTTCATTAATAAGAATATTAAAGTCGAGTGTTCTAACCCATGTCTATTATTACAAAATATTGGTCCTCCAGTGAAGTGTCTTAGCTGAAATGTGTTATCAACTTTCTTTACTGAAGCCTTGTTATCTTATCATAACCTTAAAAAATGTATAGAAATGGTATCTGAAGAATGTGGTAGTTTGAGGTTAGTTCGATTGATTCATTGATGATACAAGTTTTCATTGAAGAATCCGACTCATAGAATGTTGGTAAGAAAGGAAAGTGAGGAGCTTGTATACTATCACAAAATATTCTTATAGTATATTTAGCGGTCAAAGTTTTATTAAGTATCATAATCTAGCTAATAGAACTTCATGGTTCCTAATAATGTATTGTACTATATTGTAATTATGATTGAACACCATAGAAAAACATCTGAAGCAGCTCACCTGGAAACTTTACATAGAAAGTTAAAAGCCTATTTCTCATGAAACACCACTTCAGAATTTTGTAAAAGAAAATAAGCATCGTAAGGCATTTGCACTCCTCATTAGTATTTCTAATAGATTATATCCAACTTTATTCATTTTGATTTTACTATAAAAACTAACATGAGGCATGCAATTAGGTTTCATCAATTAGTACGTCTTATAAAAACCCTTTCCTTCCTATCCTCCACATCAGTACACTAGTAAGTTCATATCTCACCTCATCACCGCCAAAGTGAAACAATTCAAGAGGAGAAAAAAGCTGCACCAACTCCTTGTAGAGTTGGCCAAGGATGTCGTACATCGCTGGGTTAGCCAAATTCAATTGGCCACATGGAGGTTCAACGCAATATTCTTGCCAGGGCTCCTGTTGGATGGAGATTTATTTCATATTGTGTAAAAAAAAAAAAAGATATACAATCAGGCAAAAAAGAAAGAGTTATATACATTTTCACTGTTACAATTAGAATATTGGTAATTATCAGCAAAACAAATGATCTCTCATTTGACTCTCGCAACAATCATATACTTCCCGGCGGGAAGCATATTTCACACTGAGAGCGGAAAGTTCCTGCTCTCAGTGTGCGTTGTTCTCTCGTAGCGGAAGTATCTCTGCTTTCATTTGCGCTTTTCAGTTTTTTTTGTGTGGTTGACATGAAGAAATTTTGTAACCCACGATGTCACCCAAGAAGATGGTTGCTAAGGCTAGTGCTGCTAAGAGGAAGAAAGATACAATTTTCATAGAATCGAAGGAGATCATAGAAAAACACGAGCATGGTCTACTTGTGGCTGATCTCACCAAGTACAGCCATTCATCATCAACAATCTGCCCTATCTTGAAGAAGAAGGAAGAAATTAAGAAGCTTAATGTGGCCAAAGGAGTTACCATGATTACCAAGCAACATCCAAATCTCTTAGAAGATGTTGTTGGTGTGGATCAACGAGAAGCAGTTAAAAGGCGATTCTGTGTGTGAAGGAATTACATGCACAAAGGCAAAGGCGCTGTATGTGGACCTTGTCAGGAAGACACCAAGCACGTCGTCTTAAGATGAGGAGGCATTTAAGGCAAGCCGGGGATGGTTCAAGAAATTTAAAAAGAGAACCGGCATACACAGTGTAGTGCGACATGGGGAGGCTGTGAGGTCTGATACAGCTGCTGCAGAGAAATTTGTGCCCGAGTTCCTAGAACTTATTACTCGTGAGGGGTTCATACCCCAGCAAGTTTTTAATTGTGATGAGACAGGTCTTTTTTGGAAAAAAATGCCTAAGAGGATCTACATCACGGCAGAAGAGAATCCACGAGTTTTCAAGAGGTGTAAGGTTCAGAAGAAGCAACTGAATGTGATGTGGAGGGCCAATAGCAAAGCCTGGGTCACATGGCAATTTTTCATTGAGTGGGTCAATGAAGTTTTTGGCCCCTCAGTGAAGAAATATCTTCAAGAAAAGAAGTTGCCACTCAGGGCCTTGCTTGTGTTAGATAATGCTCCTGTGCATCCTCCAGGGCTTGAAGATGATTTGTTGGAGGAATTTCAATTCATCAAGGTCACGTTTCTTCCTCCCAACACAACTCCACTCCTTTGCCAACTTTAAGAAGCTGTATACGAAGGCCTTGTTTCAGAGGTGTTTTGAGGTGACCGAAAATACAAGCCTGACCCTCAGAGAATTCTGGAAGGATCACTTCAATATCCTAAATTGTTTAAATCCTATTGATAAGCCCTGGGAAGGAGTCACAGTGAAGACCCTGAATTCTACATGGCGAAAACTGGCCTGAGTGTCCCTGACCGAGACTTTGAAGGTTTCCGTCCTGAACCTGTGGACCTGACAGTGCAGCTAGTCAATGAAATTGTCTCTCTGGGGCAAACTTTGGGTCTGGAGGTGGATGATGCTGATGTATAGGAGTTAGTGCAGGAGCACAATGAAGAACTTACCACCGACGAACTTCTGGAACTTCACAAGGAGCAGCAGCAAAAGGTGGTAGAAGAGCTTTCGTCAGGGGAGGATGCCCTCTCTTCCAGCGAGATTAAAGAAATTTTAATAATGTGGGAAAAAGTGCAAAATTTTGTTGAAAAACATCACCCTAAAAAAGCAGTGACTGGGCGGTGCATGAACTTATTTAATAACAATGCAATGTCTCATTTAAAGGGCATCCTAAAACGAAGATGGAAGCAAGTGTCATTAGATAAGTTCTTGGTGAGGCTTCCTTAAAAAACAGTCAAGTGATCCTGAACCTGGTCCCAGTGGGATAAAATTCCCAAGAAGAGAGAGCCCTCCTCAATGAGGGAGGGATTCTCCTTCCCCACCTCCCTATCGTCTCCCTCAAGCCAGCCACGACTCTACATAAAGGTAAAGTACAGTATATTATTCATCATTGCTATTTGTTAGAAAAATTATTTTAATTCTGCATAAAATACCATGTTAATTGATTTTTATATTAATATTTTTGGGATGTGGAACAGATTAATTGGATTTCCATTATTTTAAATGGGGAAATTCGTTTCGAGATATGAGATTTTCACAATACGAGCTACATTATGCATCTGAGGCTGTAGTAGCAATTAGCCTCGCACGTTCTCAACATATTCAAGAGAGAATGTAAACATTTGAGGCAAGGCAAGTCCATCTGTGCCTCCATAAAAGCCTACTGGTGCAAACGGTTAATGATATATAAAAAAAAAAAATATATATATATATATATATATATATATGTCGAATTGCTGGTAATGGTAGCGGTAGTTTTTCTCTAATGAGTATTATTCTCTAATAGTATTATTTTCTTTCTTCAGGTGTTTGTTTCTTTATCAGTTAACAATAGTATTCTTTACTTTGGTTTATCATAATTATTCTTGCTCATTAGCGGGCATGTGGGATAAAAATATTGGGTAGCTGACCGTGGCAGTGCTGGTCGGTGCTTTCCAGCCGCGACTCTGTACATTGTTTTCTGAACTTCCTTGAAGGTTAGAGCTATGCTTCACTCGACTCTGTAAGTTAAAAACCAATGGCCAATAGCCAGCAAATTCAACAGTAATAATCAAAAAGAGAAACGAGCGGTACTAAAGAAACTCACAAAAAACTCTGAAAATGAAACGGCAGAAAGATGAGTTCAAAAGTATGTAACAACAAAGGCTTAAGAGACAGGGGACTCACCTGATTTACGCAAACGGCCAGACGTCCCAGTCCTTCCTTTTCCCCCCATTGCCAGCCGTTGCCCACATGTGCTGGTGCGTCCAGCTCGGGAAGCAGCCGTACTCCTCTCACCAGAGCGTACTGCTTAAGGCCGGCAATCTGGTCGAAAGTATACACCTGATCTGGCGAATAGGCACCGTAATAAGCCATATTTGGCAGGGAATCGACGACGAGCGGAAAGGAATGGGTGTCAGTGATGTGCCAGTGGAGTACATTCAGCTTATTGGCAGCCATGGCGTCTAGTGTTCTTTCCAGTGTCGCTACACTCACAAAGTTCCGAGACGTGTCCAGAAGTATTCCGCGATAGGGAAAGACAGGCGAGTCGGTTATCGTTCCTGTCAC
>JAPQNM010000016.1:10685833-10708333 GCA_029783475.1 Metacarcinus magister
GGGATCAATACTAGGACCGTTTTATTGATAATCTATATAAATGACTTAGAGAGGAATAAACAGTGATATCAGTAAATTTGCCGATGACACAAAGATAGGAAGACTGGTAAAGAATATAGATGATGCTAGGATGCTGCAGGATGACTTAACCCCTCCGGTCCGGCCAGCATATTCACGAATTGCATGCGAAATCCCGTCTCCGGCGCGAGAACAGCTGGCGCGTGGCAATTTAAGGAGTAACTAACCAAACTTTAATTACTAGGCCAAACATATATCCTCTCTCTCTCTCTCTCTCATATATATAAGTTAATTGTATTAATGATAAAACTGAGTCTACAGTACTAGTCAAAAGTATTGGACCCCCTAGGCTGGGGGTCCAATACTTATGGCGAAAAAAGCATGATCCTCTTGAGAGTGAACCATTTTAGCCAAAGGTTTTTTGGTAACAGAACTAACTCACCAAGGCCATGAATGAACCCCATACCATTAAAAAATCATCTTTTATGTCAAGTCATCTCTTTGTGTTGAGAAAAGAATCATCATCATCAGCTCTCTCTCTCTCTCTCCTCTCTCTCTCTCTCTCTGTTAATTGAATGTACGTACAACAATTGAAGTAAAAACTAGAAAAATAAATATACGGAGACAGGACCACACGAGTGTAGCTCAAGCCCTGTATAGTACAACTAGGTAAATACAACTAAGTAAATTAATAAATACACACACACACACACTGACAATTGATGATCACGAGCTTTATCCTTCCAGAGTTGAGTGGGTCACGAGTAATCAAGCGAGAATAAAGTGACTGGCATGAATTTTAATGAAATAAGTCAATTTTTTTGAGTTTTTGAGGCAATGAGTGCTGGAGTTAGCAAGAGCCCTTCCCAGCTTGGCACAATGCAACTTTTCACCTCATTCACTCTAGGAAAACTAACTACACACACAACAAGGGTTGTGTGTAAATTTCTGAAACGTCAATCTCATAGCCAGAGACATAATTATCATGACCAGACATTAATCTCATACACAGACATTGATATTTTACACAAATATTAATTTTGTACACAATTAAACAGAGGCATTTGTCTCGTAAATAATCATTGCATGGAAATGAATTTCATAAACATTAAGTGTATCTAAAAATTAACACTCACTGAAAATTTACAGAAATCTGTCGCTGCACCTCTCCTCACTGGTAAGTAATTATGAATTGGAGTCGATAAGATTGCACAGCTGCTTAAGTAATCTCAACACTCCCACCACTGTCTCCCACTGTTGTTGGATAAAAAAGTTTTTGTTTTTGGTTACCTAATCAGTCAATCAGTCCGGGACGGGATCTCACATGCAATTCGTTAATATGCAACCCACTCTCTTTCTCCCTCGTCTGGTGAGGTCCACGAACACTCGGCTAAATCTAGCAAATGCAATGCTCGTTCCTTCGCTTCAGTAGCAGCTTCACCACCCTCACCTAATGCTAGAGCTGTGCCCCCATGCCAACCTCAACCCCTGCAACCCCATAGCTCAAAATTCATCATCTTCCGCTCTGCTGAGGCAGGTGCTTTATTCACCCTGGTAAAGTGACCAGGGCAATCTACTCCTCCATATTTGGAAAGAAGTATATTGAAAAGACCCTGACCATCACAGGTGGCGGCAGGGGCATTAAATTTGAGGAAGCTAACCTCGAAAACCTCACTCAACCCCTGGAGTCAGTCACCACGCTGGGGGAGTGGTCTGTTAAATGCTGGGTAGTATCAGACGATGACCCCACCTACATGTTCAGGAGGATATACCCAGTATTCCCCGAAATGTTGACACAGGACATACTTACTAACCTAACTGTGTTTGACGATGCCCCAACTCAGATTATTGACATTTTCAGACTCCCAGCTTTTATGAGGGAAGGGCAGACGATGGCCAATATGACCATTCGTATTAAGTTTAGGGGGCCCCTCCCTGATAGGATTGCATTTAACTCAGTGGTGTACCGTGTTAGGTCCCACACCCTCCCTGTCCTCAGGTCCCTCATCGCCCATCCACTAACCTCTGTGCACCTCAAACTCCCAAATCCCAGAGGGGCCGTTGCTCTCCCAGGTGTTGGCCAAAAACCTCCCCTTGCCCTACCTCCCCTAGGAGGGATACCTGTTTGCAGGAGGTACTCCTTCTCCCCACACCCCTACCACCTCGCCCTCTACCCCAACCCGCTCTTCCCCCACCTCAACCTGCTCCTCTCCTACCTCAACCCATTCCTCCCCAGCCTGAGCCTGAGCCTCAGCCCCATGCCACACAGCTAGCAGCACAGCAGCCCCTGCCCTCACTGGGCAGTGCATGCCTTGAGCCTCCTACGGCACCTTCACAGGCCCAGCATGCCTCGGGTCTCTCCTTATCAGCCTTCATTAAGGGATTAGCACCACTTGCACTTAAATTTATTAACCTTTTCCTAACAGGTTCTAGCCTTCAAGAAAGCCTCCTCAAGTGCTTGCCAGGACTATTCTCACATTTTTCATATCACTCGCGCATATTATTAATTCATTTTCAATGTTATTATTAATCCATTATATAATGTCTGCTATTATTATATTATTGCTTATCAGTTGTCTATTTTCTATTATAATTATGATTGCCTATTATTAGTTGTCATTTGTTAGTATGGAAGTCATTATTGTTATTTTTATTATTTTTATTGTTATTATTATTATTATTACTATCATTATTATTACTACTACTACTGCTACTATTACCATTATTAATACTACTACTACTACCACTACTACTTGTACTGCTACTACTACTATTATTACTCTCTTTCTCTCACTCAGATAAGCAAACAATTCACACGACCATCTGAGTTAATTCTCAACCATCCGAGTTCATTCTCGCAGGGTTAAAAAAAAATTATCTCTCAGATAAGCAAACAATTCACACAACCATCTGAGTTAATTCTCGTGGGGTTAAAAAAAAATCTCTCTCTCTCTCTCTCTCTCTCTCTCTCTATATATATATATATATATATATATATATATATATATATATATATATATATATATATATATATATATATTATATATATATATATATATATATATATATATATATATATATATATATATATATATATATATATACACACACACATATATATACACATATATACACACACCCACTCAAGAGGAATACGTGTTAAGTAACGCGTAAAGACCAAGTGCAAAGGAGACTGGCTTATATTCTCCTTAAAGGAGAGTAACTGAAACAAGTCGTCCTTAGTGTTCAGGGTAAATTTAATCTCTCCTTCCCCTCTATATATGCCTTGTCGCATATCAGGGAAAAAAATGCAAAGGAGAGGCTCCCCAGCCTCTTGTTCCATTACAATTAGTTACCTTTAATGACACTCAAGGAATATGGTGGCAGTATCTTCTAACTTAGCCACTCAAATATGTTCAGGCCAGATAAAAAAAATTTACATGAGTATTAGTCTCTTTATAACATCATACCTTATCAGAAATTAAGAGGACAGTCACAAGAATGGTACCGGAACTGAAGGATCTAGAATATGAGGATAGATTGAAGGAAATGGGACTGCTAACGCTGCAAGATAGAAGAGAGAGAGGAGATTTAATAACTATGTACAAAATCGTTAGTGGGAAAGAAAAGATAGACAGACAAGACCTGGTGATACTGAGGGAAGATGCATCCAGATGTACGAGAGGGCATTCAAAGAAGGTTGGAAAGAGTCCATGTTCAAGAGATGTGAAGTATAGTTTTCCACATAGAACTGTGGATGTATGGAATGGACTGAGAGAGGAGATTGTTGAGGCAGCCAGCATACATGATTTTAAGAAGAAGTTGGATAAATATAGATATGGAGACAGGACATAATGAGCCCTGCTCGAACCCTGTAAAATACAACTAGGTAAACTAGGTAAATACAGAGATAAATACACACACACGAACATGCATAGAGACACACAGGTAAATACACATACGCACACAGAGATAAATACACACACACACACACAAGAACATGCATAGAGACACTCACCTGCTCCCATGGGTCAGTGGTTATCGTCCCCGCATTCTGGCCGGCAAGGTCAGCAGGCATGGATTCGAATTTCGCTCAGATCACTAAGGACTTTTCACCAGGGCCGGATTAAGCTTGCAGTGGGCCCTACTCCACCCACAGTTTTGGGCCCCCCTTCCAGAGGCGTAACTAGGTAGGTGGGTGGGCAGCGAGCAGAGCGAAAGAAAATACCGAATAGGGTAGAAAAACTGAAAATTATGATTTTTTTTCTTTCTTTCTCTCTATACTGTCTATTATCTATCATATTTAATCACATGTGTATATGTACTGTATATTCTTTCATTATATCATGTATTTCTGGGGTTATCGGGCGAAAAAAGGGTAAGTCTTGAGATTCTTGGAATACATTAGTGAATTTCCCATAGGTTATCAACTTCCAAGGGTGCATTGACTGCCTAGACTGTACTAGAGAAAGTTTCTAAGAACTTAGAATGGTAAGAGACAAGAATTAAGATTACAGGAAGGCAACTTAGGGATGGTGAAATATGGCAAGGTACATTAGAGGACTAAACAGAGATGGAGATCATTAGTTTTGCTAGGGTGATCCTGGAATAGACAGACAGTCGATGGAGATGAGTGGAACAGATTGGAGGCAGCTCTTGTCATGATGATGATGATTATTATAATGATGACAGTGAAATTGCAAAAGCTGAACATACATGATTCAGGCAGGCCTGCAATAAGTAATCTTTTAGCATCTAATCTAATACAATTTTTCTTAATAAACCAAGTCAACACAATTATTTCTTCATGACAGTCTCCATACTCTGTTGAATCATGTGCTGAACATCAATGTTGCCTTCTGTGCCAACCAATATAATCCTGTAAGTTTCATAGTCTGGGTGGTCTTGTGGTAGCCCAGCCATAATGAAGCACATCTTCTGAAGGTTGTGAGTGACAGACCAAAACTGTGGCAAATGCTTCGGTTGCATTGTATCAAGAAAATGTTTCCGCCATCTTTGTTGGAGTTGCACTAGGCCCCTTTTCTGATATGAATCACACACCCGCTCACCATGTGCCTGATAATATTCATTCCAATTCCTGGCATCTATATTGGCAGTCTCTTGCAAGAGTTCTTGGCTTACAAAATCAACATTAAGGTACTTTTTCACAACTTTCTCTAGTTCAGTGACTCGAGGCTCAGGAATGGTAGAACGAGTTCTTAGAAGGGCCCAAGCAGCATTTCTCACAGTTTTACGCGAAACATCCACTGTCACTTTCTGACCACCCTCCCGGCCTATAGGAGCATTACATTCCTTAGACAACATGTTTTTCAGAACAGCATCATGAGCATTGCTAACCCTGTGACACATGATGCACAACAACACAATATCATGACTCTGATAATCCTTCAGAACATTGGGGAAATATTTGCGATATTCATGTGGCACAACATTTTTCTTTATGTAAGAATGTTTCTGTCCACACACCACACACATATTCTGTCGTTCTTGAACATAATAAATCTCATCTTCATATTTTGTTCGGGGTCGGCCTGCCGGCTCAAAGTTAAGGTGTACTACCATGGGGTTGTGTTGCACTAATAAACCCAAACCCTTCTCTATATACCATTTGGCTTTCTTAGGATCACAGGTACAGAGTGGCATGCCATCAGGTGCCAAAAGCTGGCAATTGTGGTACAATGGACTTTTGCGAGGGCAGTAGGCCCGAGTAGTTTGATTAACCTTGGCAGCAACTTTCTGCACATTGACACAATCATTATCTGAAAGATAAAAACAAATACATATATTGATTTATTGGTAAAAAATAAGAATAATAAACTAAACACGATAGACATGAAATAACTGTGTTGGGATTTGTTGATAATCGTCTCCGGCTGTCCCTGTTCGAAGTGCCTTGCTATCTGGGGTGAGTGTTCTACATACTTACTTAACAACTACAATAATTTAATTGTTTTAGTATTTCCTGTATGCATTTAGTTTTTTCTTTTTCTCTCTTTATTCTCATAGGTATAACCTTTTCTTTCAATCCGTATATCATTACATTCTTTTTCTTCTCTACTGCGTCTCTGACTATGTGTTCATTAGTTTTTAATACTTTTATTACTTCTTTTTCAATTTTCACTTTGCTTTCCATTTCTTGTTCAAATATTTCCTTGAAACTAATTTTATCCTTTTCTTTTTCTTCTTTTCAGCCTTTCACTTCATTGTTAACAAAATCTTTTAATTCATTTCTTATCTCCTGTTTTGAAAATCCTTGGGTGTTCTTTAAAGTTTAATTTTCACTTGTTAGTTTCTCAATCACCTTTACCCTTTCTTGATGTTGTCTATTTCATTCTTCCTATTACTTTTTTCTTTACAGAATTTATTGAAATTTGACTCATTAATGTTAATCCTCTGCAATAAATTCCCAAATTATTTTTTTACATCCACTGACTTCTTTCCATACTCCTTTGCTTTTCACACTTCAAAAGAGAGAGAGAGAGAGAGAGAGAGAGAGAGAGAGAGAGAGAGAGAGAGAGAGAGAGAGAGAGAGAGAGAGAGAGAGAGAGAGAGAGAGATAAACTCAAAATGTAGTGAAGCAAGAAAAGAGTAATTATTTAATCACCGCACCTTACTCTCGCCACCTTCCTAGCTCACTCAAGGACATCTCATCTAATCTCTTTCGTTAAGCTTATTACTAATACCAAGGATTAACTTTGTCACTCGCAAGTGAACCAATTCAAAAGACACTATTCACATTTTTTCTCACTGTGACGACCTTAATTAAATAACGTAATTCTACAAATGACACCTGTGTAAGATGATGCTCACTGACATAATGCTAACACTGGTTATATATATATATATATATATATATATATATAGCTAGCTAGCTAGCTAATGGTGCAAGGTCTGATGGACTCCGTCACCTTCCCTCCGCACAAGCAGGGAGGGACACTTGCCCCTGTCATCTCTGACCTCCAGGAGGATTCTCTCCGCTGTCACCAGCTGGGACTTGGAGGCAGCTCTGACCACCACACTGTCCTGACCCAGGTGGATTGGGGAGTGGCTTGGGACGACGCCACCTCCTGCACTGGCTGGCTGTGGGACAAGGCGGACTGAGAATCCTTGCGACGTGACCTGAGGCACACGGCGTGGGAAACTCTCCTGCAGGGTGGGGCGGACAGGCTGTCACAAGCCCTGACTTCACGCCTCCTGGCCCTCCAGAGATGCCTCGTCCTCTACCGGGAATACACCACCAGACCCATGGATCCGTCACCAGCCAGAGTTTGGCTCTCCTTGCTGTGGTGCTGCTGAGACCAAGTCCTCAGCGTAACTCCGAGACAAGCGAAATCCGACTCAGCACAACAAGCACCTGCCTCAGACGGCCTACAGGAGGATGGTGGCAACCCACAAATGGGAGAATCTGCGCCGCAAATTACGGGTATGGTAATAATTCGGGTCCCCATGGGTACGTATTAGGCCCATTACTTTTAATCATCTATATAAATTATTTGGATTCTGCGATAAGTAGTAACATCAGTAAATTTGCAGTTCACACTAAAATAGGAAAACAAATAAGTTCAGAGCAGCAAGCTATGGTATTACATGAGGAATGAAACAGAATGCATGAATGGGCTGTTGAATTGCAGATGGACTTTAATATCAACAAGGATTCATGTAGGTAGATACAACACAAAAAATAGATAACCCCTAAACGGAGCAGGCATAGAAAATCAAATTCAGAGAAAGACTTAGGTGTGTTGGTGAGTCAGGCCCTGAGACCCATAGAGCAGTGTATTATTGTCAGGAACAGAGCTAACAGGGTAAGGGATTTTATCACCAGAAGCATGTGTAATAAATCCGCAGATGTAATCCTAAAACTTTACTTAGCGTTAGTTAAGCCTCATTTAGCTCATGCTCTGCAGTTCTGATCTCAGTATTATAGAATGGATATAGTTAAACTAGAAACAGTACAAAGAAGGAAGACAAAAATTATTCAGGGATAAGGAACCTAGCATATAAAGAGACTAAAACACCTCAATCTACACTCTTTAGAAAGACGTAGGGTAAGGGGAGATTTGATAGAGGTGTTAAAATGGCTCAAGGGTTTCAACAGAGGAGATATAAACAAGGTTCTCAGAGTCAAGACGCAAGTTAGAACACGAATATATGGTTTCAAACTCCATGTGTTCAAATTCATGAAAAAGATAGGAAAAAAATGGTTCACTGATACGGTAGTAGAGGAGTGGAACAAACTTAGCAAGCATGTGGTAAGTGCTGGGACAATAGACATTTTTAAGAAAAGGCGAGACATATATGGATGAAGAAAACAGAAGTGTGACGTCCACAGGAGTTACTTTGAATAGATCAACTGGCCTCTTGCAATCTCCTTATTTTCTTATGTACTTTTTGTTCTTATGTGAGTAGATGTACATAAGTATGGTAGATATGGTGGATATAAGAGGACAACCTTCAGTGATAAGAGAGGACAGAGTGCCAGTGTATGTGAGAGAAAGGGGGAAAAAGGAAAATGAGAAGATTAGTGCATGCAAGGAGAAAATTCAACGATCTCTGTTATGGCCATCCCCTATGGTAGTTCTTTGAAACAAACACCAGATATAGACAAATAAGTAAATTGATAATTTGTGTGAATTAATATTTCAATGAAAAATCATCACACGATCATGTTACAACACTTGCTTTTATAAGAAATGATCAATAAAAAAGGAAAAGAAAGAAAAAACATGTAAGCACATGATGTGGAATTTGATGGTTTAAAAAAGATAAGTTTTCAAACCAAATTACTTAAAATATCCAAAATTTACCATGATGAAGTAACTTTGAGCTGGAGCTGAAGAACGTGTGCTCTAGGTATTGATGACAAACTTTGTAGATATATGCCATCATGTGTTGGTGGAAGAAAGATGGAGGTAGCAATGGCAGCCACCAGCTCCCCATGAACCCACCAGAACTCCACAGTTTGGTCCAAAGTACCATTAATAGCTGCACCCCAACCAAAGCATCTTCTGCTGCATAACTTTGCTGTTGAAAGAGAAAGAAAAAAAAGTAACCTAATGACTATCAAAAGTATAAACACATTATAGTAATGCATGATATACCCGATTTCTTGAAAGCTATTAGAGTTATTGGAAATATCATTGCAGCATCTGATAGACCTAATTAAACTGTACAACTGTCATTATGAATATTTGTTCTATGACTAATAATTACGCAGTAAAATGAAACCGTATATTTATATAAAAACATGACTTTCCTCCTCATTTTCACGAAAGCTATTAGAGATATTGGAAATATCATTGCAGCATCTGATAGACCTAATTAAACTTTACAACTGTCATTATGAATATTTGTTCTAAGACTAATAATTATGCAGTAAAATGAAACTATCTTTTTTCCAAAACATGACTTTCTTCCTCATTTTAACTGTTCACGGCAGCTTTAGAGGAAGATTTCAAGAACTTGGATTAGAAAGAGACTGGATGCTTGACATGGAATTCAAGCAAAGAGCATGTTTATATAAAATAATACTACCTACCTGTCTCTTGGTGAGATCCTCTGCTTCCCAGTCACTTAATCGCACCTGCCAATCTTTGTCTAAAGTGTGTCCAAGGAACCTGAGAGAAAGTGCACCCAGTCCAAGGCTAAGTGTGCTACTCCTTTTGGCTTCAGTTGCATTCATAGACTCATGGTAACGTAGCACTAAGTGACGTAAGTCAACACAACCTTGCACCTGAAAATATTTTTATGTAAAAATCAATATTGAACATATATTAATTACGATCAAAATGGCAAATATGTGTAAGTATTAATACTCTTAGAAGCTGTTAACAATTCAAAATAAAAAATTATTCCTCTAAGCTTTTACTTTTGAATATGAAGTCCTTATAATAAATTCAAAGTTGAGGCTACACAATAAACGAGTAAAAAACATGTGAAAATTGGTGGAGGTATATATAGTGGCTGGAACATATGTTAACACAAAGAAGTCAATGAAAGTTTCAGAATACATGGAATAGCGGAAAAATCTGCTCAACCAGCCAACTCTCTTGTAACACCAGTTCTCCTTAGCACCTCATTTCTCATTCAATTCATACACATCACTTCATGCCTACTCCTTAAGATGCCTCATCTCCATTACATTTAATCTCTTCTTCTCTGTTACTGCCATGCACCATGGAAATTATAGCCTCTTTAGTGCAGTGGACACAGCTACTCCTTCATACAACCTTCTCTTTACATTCATTCCCATTGCTCCATAACTCAACACCTTCCTTCCTCCCAATACGTTTCCTACATCATTGATCCTAGACTACACCTCTATCTCTATTACTTTACTCTTATTTCGATTCACTCCCAAATTCCTCCTCCTACACATTTGTCTAAATTCTTCCATTGACTGACACAATTTCTCCTCCAAATCTGCCACTAAAGCTGTATCATCTGCAAACTGTAGCTGATTTATCTTCCACTCTGTCAACAGAATTAACCAAACCCATACCTAATATTCTTACATTAACTAACCATGGTGACATCACACATCACTGACGTAGTCCTACTTGAACAGGAAACCAATCACTTACGCAATTTCCCACACTTACACATGCTCTACTATTCACATTGAAACTTTTCACACCTTTTATCATAGGATATTCCACAAGCCATTCCTATCAATCTTGTTATATGTTTTTTCTAATTCCATAAAAGCCCAAAATACTTAGTTTCCTTTTACCAACAACTTTTCACACACCCGTCTCACAGCAAACACCTGATTGGCACAGCTTCGCCCTCTTCTAAAACTATATTGCTCCTTACATATAACACCGTCTGTATCCTCTCTCATCCTCTTTATCAATACCCAACCATGCACCTTACCTACTACACTCAACAGGCTTATATCCCTAAGACTAGCACAATCGTACTTATAGCCTTTACCTTTATACATGCACTCGTCCAATCAACTTGTACTATACTGGTCACAAAATACACATTTAACGATCTTACTAACCATTCAATTACACTTGTACCGCCACTTTTCAAACATTCTACATCACACCCATCTAACCCTGATTTCGTCTCATTTACTGTCCCTTTTATTTCCTCTTTCTTGATTTGTGCGTTATTCAATCTTCCTAATACTTTCACTCCAATTTCCCTTCTCTCTGCAACAATTTCAGCCTCTCTTTTTTCCTCTACATTTAAAAAAAAACTTCAAAATAACACGGCCATCTCTCCTTAACTACTGTTTTTTTTAACCAACATTGTACAATCCTGTCTTCAATCTTTTTTAATTTTCAGATGTTTTCTTCCTTATTTTCTGTACCTCCTTCCTGACCATCTTATTTTCGTTATATCTCTTATATGACACCTCATCCTTCCTCTGCAGCCACACTCCATGGACATGCCTCTTTTCTGTTATAGCCAACCTTACAGCTTCACACTACCATGTATGTAGTGAATGAAGTGATTGAGAGAGCAAGGAAGGATGGGAGGAAGAAATACCTAAAGTGGGGACACACGCTATAGTTGCGCATAGCTAACACATCAAACTTTTGCTCCACAAACATTCTTCCAATCACCACCCTTTTACACTCAAGAGTACTATATCCACACATATTCAGAGCTCCAATCTTCAAGGTTCATGGAGACATTACTCTCCCCTCCTCCTCTGCATCTTGTCTTTTTGTAGGAGAGTATACAGAGGAGGGGCTTCCCAGATACCATGTTCCACCCCTTTTGTCGCCTTTTACAAACCGCAGGGATTCTTGTAGCCTCTACCACAGGGATATAATAATAATAATAATAATAATAATAATAATAATAACAATGATAATAATAATAATAGCAATAATAATAATAATAATAATAATATATACCACTATCATTATATTACAATTCCATTGTGGGCAGAGGGTAATATCTACTGTCTAGACCAGTGGTTCTTAACCTGCGGGTTGAGCCCCCCTAGGGGGGCATCAGTAATTTCTAAGGGGAGCATGAGCCCTTGGGAAAAAGCAGGAATTTCTCTAATTATATTTGTTATTCTCTTAATAAGAGCATGGTCAAATAATGAGAAGTTTATGAAAAATGAAAAAGTATCGCCATATAAATCTAGTTTTCTATAGTCTACTACCTTAGCGCCGCTTACCATTTCTGTACTGTACTTATTGACCCCCCTCCATATCCCTTGAAACCCTTGGGAGGGGAGGTTTTAACTCATCCTGAACCTGTATATACTGCTTGTTGGTGAGTGGTGAGCCCCATTCTCTCCCAGTCTTCTACACACGTCTGTGACAATAACTGCTCTTCTCTCACATTTATTCAGTTAAGGCTGTTGAGGTATGCTATATCTCAGTTGTTATATTTACCTAAAAATAGAAAGCAGCCATAAGTTTACTAATGAATTGTGAACACGCATGTGTTGCCCTGTTTGTTATTCACAAGTTTTTAATACCATTTGTATTTCATCAGAAGTTGGTTGTGCATAAAATCATGTGGTTGTTATGATAAAGTTGTATTTTGATGATGATCTCACTAATAATGTGACTAATTCATACTCAGTATAAAGACTAAATCATAAAAACATATTTTTCATTTTTCTTTAAAATCTAGGAGGGGATTTTATTCATAGATGCAAGGGGGGCGTGGAGGGAAGGAAAAATTCCTAGAGGGGACGTGGTAGTAAAAAGGTTAAGAACCACTGGTCTAGATCAAGCAAGACAGCAGCATGAGGAGTGACGCTGTTTCCTCTTCTGTTGGGGATTAGCAAGTTCAAAACTGCAGCATTGCTAAGTCTCCTATGAAAGTGGAGTAATACAAGCGATCATAAATGCCAAGAGGCATGTACTGTACCTCAATCATGACTGGTGAGGGAGTAGCATATGTCAGGAGGCACATTACTACATAAATCTTGAAATTTCATTTCCAAAGTTTCTATGTAGAAGTTTAGAGCAGATACTTTTTCACATTCCAAATACTCAATAACAGTATCAAGACTTCAAACACATGCAAGAAGTAGCCCTTACTTCATACCCCCAAAAAATATGCTAGTTTAAGTTTACTACAGGGTCTTGAGTCAAATATATTAGCTTATAAACAGGATAACTAGTTTTGAGGTCATAATCTGTTTGAAGATAACACTTTAGAAAAGATAACTTACCTTGAGGTTATAATCTGTTTCCAAGAATGTTTTATCTTGATTTATACCAACACCAGCTTTAAGGATGTTTACATTTCCAAGAAGACTCTGAGATGAGAGAGGAGCATATCATAAACTAGGAAATTATCCATGATATTGTTAAGTATGAATATAATTATTATGTAGTTCATAATTCACATGCTGTAAGCAGGCTGCTGTGTTTGTTCCTTTACTATAAACAGATTAAACTGAAGGTTTCAAATATTTAATTATTTTCATAAATTTAAAAAATTCACATAGTTTGTCTTTTCAGAGAAAAGGTTATTTAAATACAGAAAAAGAAGACTGCCTTATGAAAAATTATGAAAGCATTTGTAGAATTACAGTGCTTCCTCCAATTTTGTGTGAAATTGGTCGACATTGCAGGTCGCAAAATGCGAATTCGCAAAATTGGATTAATTAACCTTATGGTGATTTTAGTCATAAGTCGACATAAGTCATCAACTTACAACTTATGCAACTTACGACTGATTGACTTTACGACCTTGTCCGCGACTGGTATATCTGGAAACCTGCCCACTACTGCTCTGCGATGGAGGGGCCTTTACTGTATATATATTTGGGGTAAGCGATAATACAGTGACTAGCAAACCTAGGGTCCCAGGTTCGAGTCCTGATATCTGCTGGCCACTTTTCTTTGGTATTACTGCCGAGTGACCAAAGATTACCCAATTGCTGCCATAACACTGTCCTCAATTGGGATTTGCAATTTCATATGCATTGAGGCAGTGGCAGCAATAGTGTGTCTCTCTCTCTCTCTCTCTCTCTCTCTCTCTCTCTCTCTCTCTCTCTCTCTCTCTCAAAATCAGTGAGAACAAAGAAAACGAGGCGTCATTATAAAAAATAAAAAATCTGCGCTACTAACAGGCAAAGTCCAAAACATCTAAGGCCTCCGGTAAGCCTATCGGCGCCAAGGGTTATAAGGATATAGAAAAAAAATGAAAAAAAGAATATATATATATATATATATATATATATATATATATATATATATTATATATATATATATATTATATATATATATATATTATATATATATTATATATATATATATATATATATATATATTATATATATATATATATATATATATATATTATATATATATATATATATATATATATTATATATATATATATATATATATATATATATATATATATATATATATATATATATATATATATATATTATATATATATATATATATATATATATATATATATATATATATACAGGAAGTACTCGTTTTACGATAGCAATACGTTCCTTGAAACCCTATCGTAAACCGAAATAGCGTATACCGAACCCATTTTTACATGTATTAGATAGGGATGTGTTCCAGCACATTGCCAAAGTCACTCCTTCAGGTTCAGATACATACATAAAGACATACCTTTGTGTAAAAATCAACAAATTGAATGTAAATAATAAAGAAAATAAAGAAAAAAATAAATAAAAGAATATAGTTATGCAATCATCTGATCAGCTGATGCGGGCGACATAGGCGGTGAGGCGGGCGATTTAAAACCTGAAGTTGATTGCTCTGTTGAAGTGGATGGTCCAGCTGAAGTTGATGGGCTGGCATGTTTGAAGAACGTCGAGATCGTTGACTGTTTGGCACAAGGTTTCACTGTGTTTGTAATGGTGTTGTAATGACTAGTTGTCGGAGTTGGCCGCATGTAGCGTAGCGGCGTGGTAGCGCTGCATGCGCCACCACGCCAATTTTGCCACGCCCAACTCGCCACGCCGATTTTGGCGCCTTTTTTTTAATATCGTAACTGCGAATCGAGTATCGTAAATCGAAAAAAGGGTACTAATTGGCTAGTATCGTATCTGCGAATTTAACGTAAACCGAACTACCGTATAGCAAGGACTTCCTGTATATATGTATATGTATATGTATATATATATATATATATATATATATATATATATATATATATATATATATATTTATGTATATATCTACTTTACCTGTAGGGAGTCTGGGAGGGGTATTGTGAAGGATTGTAGTCTCACCAATATACACATCCCAGAGGAGGTGGCCAGTTGCAGGAGTGCCACAGGTCGTCGCTGCCCTTGAATGTCTATCCATTCACAATCTAGCCCCAATGCTCCTTTATCATGCACTTCCCTTGAAGGCAAAGATAAAAGAAGTTTTGAATTTCTTGTTCAACATGGGATAGTAGGAATGGAAAGTCGATATATACAACCAGTGCCTATAATTTCTCAATATTCTATCTACCTATAATCTCTAATGCCTCAATCTCTCCGGAAACTTTACCCCAAGGAGATGGAAACAGCAAAAGAGCCTCCACTTTCTATCCACACACCCCCTCCTTGTTTGTTCAAGCTCTACCCCTCTATCAGCACTTCTTTCATACAAGTACCAGATGAATGGAAGAAGGCAATTATTGTATCCCTAGGTAAAGGGAGTAAAGATGAGTGTAATAATTATAGAGATAAGTTTGTTTAGTGTTCCAGGAAAAGTATATGGGAGAGTCCTGATGGAAAAATTGATGGAAGTCACTGAAGGGAATGTTGGTAAGGAGCAGGGAGGGTTCATGAAAAGAAAAACATGTGTAGATCAGATATTTGCGATTAAAATGACGGTAGAAGAGTACTTAAAGAAGGATGAAAAGCTATATGCAGCCTTCATGGACTTAGAAAAGGCATATCATAGAGTTGATAGAGAAGCTCTTTGGAATGTTCTGAAAATTTATGGTGTTGGAGGACAGTTGTTGCCAGGAGAAAGGGCATTTTATAGGGAGGCACGTGTGTGTGTAAGGGTTGGATGGAGAGCTAAGTGAAACTTTTCCTATAGGAGTTGAGTTGAGACAAGGATATGTAATGTTGTCATGGCTGTTTAATATTTCTTGGAAGCAGTTTTTGAGAACAACGACTCCATCCGGACCGTACGTCTTCCGAGAATCAAGGCCAGAGAGGGCATGGAAAACGTCATAATGAAGAATTTTAATTTCAGTTATGAAGTAGTCAGAAGGTGGAGGAGTAGGAGAAATATGCCCAGTATCATCCCATTTGTGGTCCCCTCCCCAGATGGGAACTACGAGGCTGGGCGTGGTGAGGCCATTATAAAAAAATTGAGTTGAAGAGTGTAAAACTGTAAGGTGTTTGTAATATTATGTAAGTATAGTAGAAGTTGTCTTTAGAGGGCAGGCTGCAGCTGCTCTCATGTGTAAGTGAGACACTAAGGGAACTGGGAAGAGAGGACACAGGGAATCACTCAGTCTGCAGCACCGCCTACATCCCCGTAAGTACCTCAACTGGAGTATTCCATCGGGTGGCAGGTGTCTACTGCCTACTCCATAAGAGATGTTGATACACTAGCAAATGTTAAAGAAAAAACAGAAAGTAGTGATGATATAATGATGGATGACTTCAACTGAAAGAAAGTGTGCTGGGTAAAATGGAGCACAGGAGGGTTATTAATTATATATTCCCTCCATCCCTTTCAATATTGAGCTCGGTTTATTTTTCGACTTTTTACAAGACAAATTTCATCGAGAGGAGCATCAAGACTCCTTAATAGCTACGCTGATCTTGAAATTTTGGAACTAATCCCTCTGCTTGTAAGTGAGTAGTAATCAGCAGGCTTTTTTTATTCAGAGTATTCATTCTGTATAAGAAAATACATATACAGATAAATCAATACACAAAAGCTACATGGCACTTGCTTTATACAAAGAATACCAACGTTTTCATTAATTACCTTTGTAGAAGGGGAAGGACTTTATTCCAGGCCACCTCACTCTGCACCACATAAACCTGCTTCTTGCACATCTTCACAAGCCTTGCTATCCTCCAGGAGAGCAGCTTGTTAGAAAGGGCGTGTCGATACTGGAATAAGGCAGTCAGTCCTGACACTCCTACTCCTACTAGCAAGAGGTATCTGAGTTGTGAGAAGTCAGAGTTCCAGTTGAGCCCCATCTCAAAGTTATTGTTCCAGCAAAACTACTAAAGCTGTCACCTGTGTATAAAAATAAAGTAAAAAAAAATAAAAGAGAAGAAAAAACAACAATATTAGGATCTCCAGTATCAAAAAGAGGGTCCTAAAACATTTGATCCACAAGAATAAATTGAATCACTAATGGAAAACATTAATTTGAATTTTATGTTGTCGCTAAGGTCTATTTATAATTTCTATTGAACAGTATTTTGAATAAAAACTAGAAACTGAAAGTATGGACTGTATAAACATGAACAAGTGGCGACTCCCTTGTCATGACCCCTCTTGATGGCATTCCCATGAACAGGCGCCCGAATATATAGACAGACAGATAGGATTATCATCAACATCACAACAACCACCACCATCATTATCATCATCATCCTCTATGAGTTCACTGTAGGACAAAGGCCTCCCCCAGTTTTCTCCATCAATTTATATCAGCTGCTTATCTTTTCTAGGCTACACCAACAAAACTTCCTATCTGGTCTCTATATTTAGTTCTCTGTCTAGGGTACCCTAC
This sequence comes from Metacarcinus magister, assembly GCA_029783475.1. NCBI lineage: Eukaryota > Metazoa > Arthropoda > Malacostraca > Decapoda > Cancridae > Metacarcinus > Metacarcinus magister. The sequence continues at coordinate 10,703,564 of JAPQNM010000016.1, forward strand.
CTTGGGTTGTCATTCTATTATTTATACTTGTTGCCCACTATTATCTATTCAGTACATGACATAGCCTGCCTATGTCCACTTTTTTCCTTTAACTGTGTTCAAGGCGTCTATAGCCTCAATCTGCTCTTTAATCAAATAAAACCACCACAAACGTGTTGTAAATTACGTACCTCATCACCTATATTTTGGTGATCCGTGAGATGCTATTAGTAAGATTTACCTGTAACCTAACAACCTTAACCTAATCATAACTTAACATCTGTGTGGACTTCGAATTTGAGGCACCTACCAAATTTTTAAAGAGCCTCTGTGGCCAAACTAAGGTCGTCCCCAAAATAAAACCACCACAAACGTGTTGTACATTACGTACCACATGACCTATGTCAATATTTTGGTGATCCGTGAGATGCTATTAGTTAGATTTACCAAGAAATTTAAGCCAAAGTGGAGAATGTAGGTGTTTCCAGCTTCTTAGCAATAGTCACTGTCCCATGTTTCCTTTTCCGAACCACGCCAAATAACAGGCAAATGTTCTCTATGACCAAAAGATGTAAAATAATATCTTTGTTTTTATAGCAAATTATTACCTGCCACAGTGGTAGGGACAAACAAAATATTGATCTGCGGCAGGAACAACTATCAGATACGTTCAAATCACATCAAAATCGGTAAAATTTTACATCACCATAATGGCGTCTGTTTACGTCTGCGTCTTGCCTCTGCACCTCATTCAATTCCCTACTTTTGGTCATAAAGAACATTTGATATCTTCTAAATTAACCTACCCTAACCAAACCTTAACATATATTGACAAATAACAGAACCTTGTTTAAACCAAACTAAACTTTATTTTTCGAAGAAAGTCCCACAGAAAACATTGAATATCTTACCGCTAGCAGCGGAGGTGAGGCGGATGACGGCAGGTTGTCATGAGGGATGCACACCCACCGCCCCCAGCAGGGTGGGCAGGTGATTTTTAGGGCGAGGAGCTGGCTTCTGTATTCGGTGGGAATGCGAGCGGGGACACTGCAGCATGAAGTGTTCGATTGTTTCCTCCACCTTCCTGCACCAGGGGCAGTAAGGATCGGGAGACAGGCCGGCGTAAGCTGTAGAGCCGAGAGTCGTGTGTCAAGGCGGAGGCGGGCTAGAGCGGCATCTAAAACTCGGCACGTTTGCCTTATCCATGGTTGTGGAGAAGAAGACGTGCGATATTGTCCCATACAGGTGGTACGGAGAGTATTGCTGAGTGTGCTGTCCCAGGTAGAGTGGCACGTTTGTGAGATGAGTCTTTTTACCGTGGAGAGAGGCAGCGGGAGAAGAGTGATGTTTACAGGAGGGCCTGTGTATAAGGTGCGCATGCGCGAGATCACTAGCTCACAGCAGCGGGCAGAGACAACACCCTCCCCGCCGCTCTCCATCACTCCTTGACGTGCTGCCACTCTATCCTAGATGGACACTTCACACTGCTACACCTGCAAGCAGCTATTTCCCCGCACACGCCACACTCTGAGCATGCGCGAGCAGTCTCGCCTCGTGATTGGTGCGAGGATTCTCCCAATCTGCCTCCTATTAAAGTGTTTCTAGTTTGCTTAACCTTACCTAAAGTAACTTATATGTAGCAACCTTACCCTAACCTATCCTTTACGTTTGCAAGGTAGGGTTAGCTGCGTGCAGGCCCTCCTCTATTACCTACTTGGTTAAAGCAGCTTTCTTTCTTATATAGATTTACTATGCAAGTGCCATGCTCCCAACTGCCCAGTATCATCTAATGGAAACATAGAGGAGCTTGCCTAACCCTACCTTGCAAACGTAAAGGATAGGTTAGGTTAAGTAAGGTTGCTACATATAAGTTACTTTAGGTAAGGTTAGGCAAACTAGATACACTAGCCATGGGGCGTACCTAGGGTACATGGCTCTCTCTCTCTCTCTCTCTCTCTCTCTCTCTCTCTCTCTCTCTCTCTCTCTCTCTCTCTCTCTCTCTCTCTCTCATGCCCCGGACTTCAAGCCGGATATAGAACATGGGATCTTAAAACAGTTTGAATATTCAAATCTGCATCTATTCGTAAAGTACTCGTAACTACACGTAAAGTGCTCGTAATAACTCGTAACAATCCGTAAACAACACGTAAATAATCCGTAAACAAATCGTAAAATAACCGTCAAAAATAATTTTTAAAAAATTGTTACGAGTCATTTACGGATTCTTGCGAGCAGTTTACGGATGGTTACGTGTTGTTGCGAGCGGTTTACGATCGCTTACGGATTGTTACGAGCTCTATGACCAGTGAGCTATTTACGGATGTTTGCGATTGACTACGAGTTGTCGATTCGTAAGGACTCGTAAGAAGAATCCGTGTATGTGAAGGGGGTATAACTCGGGGGCACTGCGGCCACCCACACATACTCCCGAAACTCTGCTTTTTTTTTTTTGTTGTTATACGAACATCTGCTAATTTACTGGTGTTGGTGTTGATTGCCCAGAGTTCGCCACCACCACACGACATCAGCGATTTTAACGAAAACTGCGATGGGCTCTATTGTTAGCCCGTGTGGCCCCTTCGGGGGCACGATAGACACCACCACGACTACGAGTTGGCGATCCGTAAGGACTCGTAAGAAGAATCCGTGTATGTGAAAGGAGTATTAGTATGGAGCGATGAGTGTGTTGGTACGTGGGTGTGTATGTTGTGGAAATATGTATATATATATATATATATATATATATATATATATATATATATATATATACACATATATATATATATATATATATATATATATATATATATTATATATGTATATATATATATATATATATATATTATATATATATATATATATATATATATATATATATATATATATATATACACTCACACACTCACATATAAACCTCCTTCCCTTCCCATTGGAGATCTCACCAGCGCCTTGAAACAGTGGTTCAATAAATCAGCTAGGCAATGTAATCACCAAAGATTAATGTTTGTGTGATTCAGGGAATTAATTGTAATTTGCAATGATAATTCAGAAAGACTGACGGAAAAAATAAGACAACATTATATTCATTATACAACGTTTAAACAAAATATAACATATTGTTTATTTGTTTAATTTGGTTGTGATAGTTGTGGTTAAGAAAGAAATTTCATAGTAAATCAACAAGATAATATGAATCGTTCAGCTGACGTATTGACCGACTGGTTCAAAGTGCTCGTGATCCCTTTAAAGATTCGGGAAGGGAAGTTTGTTGAGGAGGGAACCTGAACGACGACTGTGAGCATTGAGGTCCCAGCACTCGTGAGCTTCACACCACGGCTGGTTACTGTTGACGGAGTTGTTTGGTATGGTGAGTATTGTCCACCCTATTCATGTTGCTTTAGTTGTGGACTCTTTATTTAAAGTTGCGAAGACTGTGTTTGTCTATGAACATTTTCTGGGTCGTCAAAGTTTTAACCTCTTTAGACTTTGAATTTAATGTTGGAGGAAACTAGTGTTTAAATAACACTCTGGGGCATATAGTGTTTGTCGTTTATTATGGAATAGGGTTTCAATGTTCGTGGATATATGTTGTAATTTGGACACTTGTATTTTATTTCAGGCACCTGTCGTCGGCTTGTGCTGCTTTGTGCTTCTATTGGGTAAGGTTTTCTTGCCCAACTAACTCGTACAAATATTTATACATAATTTTACCATAAGTCCTGATTACACGTGTGCTTAAAAAATAGATTTGGATCACCTGATACAACTCGTAATCCTGGAAGTTATGACAATAACTATTTTCAGCCCTTAACCCAGGCTCCGTAGTGGCCCAGTCCTCGTATCAAGTGCATAATCCCAGAGACGACTGTTGTTATGGACGCGCCACATTTAGCAATGGTCAGCTTGTCACGAATCTGCCTGAATGTTGTGTTTCTTTAGTATGCCGCAACGGGGACATCGAACCTCGTCACTTCGGTCCACCTGGATCCTCAGGATGCAAGTATTAGTCTTAAACTTTATCATAACTGCTACTATATTACGTACAAACTCGCATTTCATAATTACTCCTTTACCCTGTGTCTCAAAAGGCTGTGAGTTCGATGGACAAATGTATCCCAACGGGGCACACCTTGAGTCCTACTGCGTGCCCTTAGTGTGCAGCCACGGGAACTGGACTTACTCCCACCAGATTGAACAGTGCTGTGAGTCCTTTCTCAGGAACTGCTTTCTTTTTTATGTATAATTGGTTCCTTTTACGTATCATTTAACATTTTCAGAGTACTATTAATTTATTGTACTTGGTCATTTAGTTTCCGATAGTGTTTAATAATAATTTTACAGGTAAAATGTGTCTTGTTTACAACGACCCCCATATTATCACGTATGACGGTTACCTCTACAATTGGCACGGGCTGTGTAACTACACAATCACCCAAACGGGCCCCACCCATTACCCAGAGATTGGAGTCTTCAGTGACTTTCGTCCATGCTTCATCCACTCCACCGGTGCTTCTTGTCTACACATTACAACATTCAAGAATGATGAGAATACTATACTTATGCTGGACCACACTTCTCCCTCCATGGTAAGCTGCATCCTTTCAAAGTCATATCAAATTTGTTAGTTCTAGAATTACATAAACCATCTTGGAAAATCTTTAACAAGGGCTCCACGCTGAGCTAACTCAAATATTGGCTCAACTTCCCGTCCTTAACACCTCTAAAGATTTGAAGTGTGTCGATTCCTACCTTTCCCAAACGATTAACATTAGATTGTAAATACCCGAGAAA
>JAPQNM010000016.1:10713333-10753333 GCA_029783475.1 Metacarcinus magister
CAACTTAACAGTTTGATTTGGGGTACCACTAGCTAAACTCCAATATGACACGCACAGTCATAAGGGAACTTAATATAACTGATGCAAATATTTGGCTGTACTATCAAAATAAACCGCATACTAAGAGGCAGTAAATTGTTAAGTTCAATAAATTAACACTGATCACATTGATCATAATCACAAACACTAATCGTCCGATAACTTTAATTGCAGCTCCACCTTCCACCTATACCACCCCTGTCACCTACACTACTACTAATCTGCGTCCAGCGCACTGTAACCTACAACCTGAAAGAGGGACATGCAGCCAAGTTCTTCAGAATCACTACTACAACTCTACTACCAACTCTTGCGAACCTTTCCTCTACAGCGGCTGTGGTGGCAATGACAATAATTTTGTCTCAAAAAATTACTGTGAAGAGTCCTGTGGAGCCACAAAGCAAGGTGACTTTCAATATTAATGCCCCCATAATGTCTAATACATCGACAGAGCTTGGGTACCATCATAATCCGCCTTTTTGTTTAATCCACTACAGGACAAAAGCCTCTCTCAACCTTTTCCACTGATCTCTATCAGTCCCCTGTCTACTCAAGTTATTACAGCAAAGCTTCCCATCTCTTCTCTCCAACTAGTTCTGTCTACTCTGCCTTCTTTTACCATCCGTTGGTCGTCATTTTATCATCTCTTTGTCGCATGTCCACTATTTCTTTTAATTATGCTAAGATTCCTCCAACCTTCGTCTGCTTTCTAATTCATGATACTCTCTTGATATCTCCATGTTATACCAAACATTATCATTCCTCTACGGGCACTGAAGTTTTTGTTCCAGGGCTTTCGTAAGCCTCTAGGGGCTTTCTTATTCATATTTTAGAACTGGTAGAATGCGCTGAATACAGTTTTCTCTTCAATGATAAAGGCAGATTACTTTTCATAACGTGTTGTCTACCAAATGCACTCCATCCCATTCCTATTGCTCTTTTTATTTATTTTTCATGGCCTAGACATGCACCAACTTTTTGTCTTCAGTAATTGTATTATTCGGGTGGCTCTGTGGTAGAGTACTCGGCTCGTGGCCTAAAGGTTGTGAGTTTGATCCTGGCTCATGGCAACTTCTTGGTGAGAGGAGTAGCATTCTCTCCTTAATCATTGCATAACTATATGGTCTATAGTTCCCTAGTTCTGGTTGTTTATTTAATCTCCTTTTTTTTTCATAACTGCTGAGGCTTAAACCATAGTCTATAGAGCTAAAGCCTTAACCCTAGATTGCTTGAATAAACCCCTTCGTGGACCTTCGACAAAGGGTGACTTTCATGATGACCCCTCCATGGAACCAGGACATTGAGTAACTTTCATGTTAACACCTCCATGGAGCCACAACTCTAGGTAGACTTGCTTGTCTATAGTTCCATAGACTAAAAGTATATCATGATGACAAACGCTTCCAAAGAGCTTTGACACAAGATTACTGTATGTTGATAAATGTCTTGGTCGCATGGGATTCTTGCCTTAAACACTACTAATTCCCCTTGGCTCTCTTAGTATATATGTGTATTAAATGGGGTTTTGTTCCAGTTTCCACCATTGTGCCAAAAACGCTGCCTCGCAAGTGTTCCATCCCGCATAACGTTGGTTACTGTAATGACCGATTTACCAGATACTACTACAGCCCGTTTCACTCGTTCTTGCATCTCGTTCATCTACACTGGCTGTGGTGGCAACGAAAACAACTTTGTCACCAAGGAGCATTGCGAAGCCATGTGTTTGGGTGAGACAATTATACTTGGGTAAAACATATATATATATATGTATATAATGTATATATGTGTATATATATGTATATATGTGTATATATATGTATATATGTGTATATATATGTATATATGTGTATATATATGTATATATGTGTATATATATGTATATATGTGTATATATATGTATATATGTGTATATATATGTATATATGTGTATATATATGTATATATGTGTATATATATGTATATATGTGTATATATATGTATATATGTGTATATATATGTATATATGTGTATATATATGTATATATGTGTATATATATGTATATATGTGTATATATATGTATATATGTGTATATATATGTGTATATATATGTATATATGTGTATATATATGTATATATGTGTATATATATGTGTATATATATGTATATATGTGTATATATGTATACATGTATATATATGTATATAATGTATATATATGTATATATATGTGTATATATGTGTATATATGTGTGTATGTATGTATGTATATGTATGTATATTTTACAATACCATACTAACCATGGATACTTCTCAGGCATCATCACTGCAGCTTCCACATATTCCACCCCTCGCTCAACGGAGGCCTCGTACACAAGCCTCCCCACCCATTGCTCCTTGTCGCCAGACGTGGGTCACTGTTACAATAACTCCATTCGTTACTACTACGAGCCACGGACATCCACCTGCAAGGAATTCGTATACAAAGGATGTGGTGGAAACCATAACAACTTCCTGAATGAAGAATGGTGTTTGGCATCTTGTTACGTATCAAGAAAGCCCGGTACAAAAAATGGACTGCACTTGTTCTATCTCTGATTTACGTAGTACACTGACCATACATATTTCTACCTCCCATATTCCAACCTTGCATATTTCTGCATTGTCATACTTCAGCAGCAGCCGCAACAGCAGTCTCTACGCTGCCTGCAATGTGTTACCAAGAGGATGACAGCGGGACGTGTTACGACTCCAAGTGGCGGTGGTACTACAATCACGAAAAAAAGTTGTGTATAATGTTCCAATACACCGGATGTGACGGCAATGACAACAACTTCAATACTAAGGAGGAATGCGAGGCAGCCTGCGGAGGGCAGACGCATAGTAAGCCCTTACTAGGAAGGTTTGAAGTTTCAGAAACTTTTACTACCTTTCAGTTAACGATATTAATGCTGTTCTCCTCCTGCAGGTACAACCTAGGCCACCACCACCTCCACTTCCACCTCAACCTCGGTGTATTACCAACCTAAAGAGGGCAGTCCCATTCACGGTATCACTACGACTTTGGAAAATTCTCCTGTAAACCATTTTACTACGTCTGTGGTGGTAGTCGCAATAACTTCCATACTATGATAGTGTCTTTAGGTGTGTTTCTATTCAACCTGAGTTAGGGTTGGTCCTGTGTTTTGACCCTCTCTAATAAAGTTTAAGGGAAGTACTACCCCGTTGTCAATAACGATAATTTGTTTTTATCAAAGGTGAAAATCTAACCCCGTTACTCATTGTTCGTGATGAGTCGTCAACTTGAAACTTTTATTCACATGAACACTCTTATTTTGAAAAGATTCCCTATTTTGAGCAGTAAGTTTCTTAAGCGAGTATGGCTTAATTGTGCCAGCCTTTCGTTGTAAAATTTGTCACTCCCAGATGGAGTTACTTTCTAGGTAACCACTACTTTGCTTATGCTTTTGAGCATTTTGTCGACAATGAATGACAAGCTCGTGGGACTGTAACTTCTAGATGCACTTTTGAGTACTTTTGTCGGTGCAAGTATGTTGCATTTCTTGAAGGTTTAACTGACGCTTGCTGTAAACCAGTTGGCAGCAACTAAGTAAGCCTTAATTTTTTTTCACATGGTAGGGTTAAGTGTCTGTTCCTGGGCTTCTATTTTGGTGCATTCAAGGCATCTTGGATAGTTATTTCAAAGTTTTGCAATATTTATTCGGATTTAATTACGCCCTCAGTTTCCAAGCCCATTGATCCTCAAACGTTCATATATGATCATGGGGCTAGTGAGTCGAGTCCGAGATCGGTGCACAAGCCATAGTGTGTAGTGTATATGGGCCTAGAGGGAGAAAGAAGGGGTTGGGTGGGAGGGAGGCGCAGAGAGAGCGAGGGAGAGAAAGGGAGGTTGGTGGGAGAGAGGCAGGCGAGACAAGGAGGAGAGCGAGCCCAGCCAATCACTAGGCAGAGGCATGCTACCTCACTGGAGAGGGCGGGGCTGAAGAAAATCTAGCCCAAATTTTGGAAATATGTTGTGCTGATGCACGAGTCTTATTCCAAATAAAGATCGTATACCAAGCAAAATGAGTCCAAACAGGTCGTATACCAAGTTGGACTTATTCCAAGGCGGACGTATACTGAGGTTCGTGTGTGTATATATATATGTATATATATATATATATATATATATATATATCTATATATATATATCTATATATATATATATATCTATATATATATATATATCTATATATATATATATCTATATATATATCTATATATCTATATATATATATATATATATATCTATATATATATATATATATATATATATATATATATCTATATATATATATATATCTATATATATATATATATATATATATATATATATATATATCTATATATATATATATCTATATATATATATATATCTATATATATATATATATCTATATATATATATATATATATATAATTATATCTATCTATATCCGACAACCACGGGACCTTAGGACTGCCGGATTTTCTAAATTTCCGGATTATTGATGTTTTGTTCCCTTACCCTATATATGCTGTATATATCGTAATCTAAAATGACTACAGTGTTTAAAAGAAAGCAAATTAAACCCTAAATGAAAATTTAGCGTTCAACAACTAAATAAAATAATTCTGCATTACTGTACCCTAGAAAAGAAGTTAAATAGCAGATGGGCTGTCAGGATCATCATCATGATCACCAGATAAAAGGTGTACTACAGGTTAATTACAACCTATGTCCATCTATTTTTGGGGGAGGAGGGTAGGGATGAGAGGTAAACTCTAGAGACAGACACTCCTACTAGTCTTGCATCCTTCATTGATGCATCATTCTCCCTTAGTCTTCAATTTTTTTGGTACTACACAATATTTCTTTACAACATCATATAAGTGTAAGAACACAATCAATCTTGATAAAATAATATTTAATGGAAAGCAATATTCTATTATTTTCACAATGTGGCATCATAGCACGTGGTGACATTCACCTGTTGCCCAAAATACTATTATTTCACATGCTTCTATTTAATCTACACTTAACACTATTAGTGTTATACTAAAGTTTGTGTACACACTTAGGCTTAAAATAATTTTAGGTGTATGAATCATGGAGAATAATCAAATAATGGATGGCTGAGTCATGCCAAACTCCAGGCATTCTTCTTGGTAAGTACATGGGAAAAGATGTCAGACATTTCCAAAAACTTTACTATATACTATTCAAGGCATTAAATTGACATGGGAATGATTTTTGTGACTTTACGAATCTAACGAGAGTAAGATTATTAATGCGCCAGCTGACATAATTAACCACGAATGTCTTCTTCATGCTAACAAATCTCAACTCAAGTTTCATTGAGCAGTTGCTCAGTTGATAGTCACTTCAAAGATTCCTTGTGCCTATTAACAAAAAGTGGATAGAGGATACTATTCAGTAATACTGAATAGTAACCTCTATCCACTTTTTGTTAATAGGCACAAGGAATCTTTGAAATGAATAATATGTAGCTGCAAGATGTGATACTGAATCAGTATCACATCTTGCAACTACATATTATATGACTACGAGCACAAACCAATTTTTTCATGCATCTGTATCTTAAACAGTTATTAAAAGTACAACAATAAGACTGTGTGTGTGTGTGTGTGTGTGTGTGTGTGTGTGTGTGTGTGTGTGATTTGAATCCAGTTGTATTATTAAAATAAATCAAGAACTCCTTCAATGTATACAATATTGTGATAAAAAGAAGCATTCCATGGTCGAGGTTGTTGGTTATCTTACACCCTCGTAGCTTCTTTAGTCTTGCACTTGATAACTTCTGATAAACCTCTGCAAACATTCATAAGTAAGATGGTACAATTGGGTATATTAGAAAGTAAATAACAAAGACATAGAAAAATACTCTCTAATTAGTCTACTGTCTGGAGTATACAAGCTTTTTAAAAATTACCCACTAATAGGATTAGTGCAACACTTGAGTCAAACCAGGTGAAAAAGCAATCAGGATTCTAGAGTGGTTATTCAACACAACACCAAATCTGTCATTAATGAAACTGTTGAAAAATGTGCTGGATATACTATACTGCTATGCATGGCTTTCATAAACTATTTATTATTAAGCCTTTGACTCAGTGTAACTCTAGCAGTTACAAAAGCAATCAGGAGAAAGATGTAGAGGAAGTATATGTGAAGATATTAGAAGATTTGTATAAGGAAAGCACATACGCTATGGGGGGATTCAGTAGTGAGTTCCTGTGGTCGCTCTCTTAGGCTGGGGTCACATATTCACGATTTTGAACTGCGACGGACAGTGACGTTTGAAATTGGTGCATCGGGTAGTGAATTACGACTTGCTCCCGACCATTGAGAAGCAAAACGTGGTGTATCGGGGTGCAGCTGCACTGCGTCGCCAAGCATCCCCAGTCGTCTCCCTACATCCAGAAAACTTCCACCGGCCCAAAACCGTTGTCGTTTTCTGTTCCAACCGTCATTCATCGGGAGATAATCCCGACCATCGTAACAGAATCGTAATTGTGTTGTGGTTCACCGTAGTACGATAAAGATTTAATGGTGACCATCTTTATTATCTACGAAAAATTGTGTGCCGTCTGGCATCATCAGCATCACAAAAACCATTGTCTCGATGTGGCAACGGCGCATCATGCCACCCTATGACGGACCAAGATATATATACGATATACTGTCGACGCTCGATTTAACAGACCCCGATTTAACGGACTTTGGATTTAACGGACTGTCCGCTGGCGGACAGAATTCGTTAAAATCTAGGGTGAAACGCCCAACGTTTAGGTAATGAAATATAAAAACCTTATATAACCAAACCTAACACAACCTAATCTAACCATAACCTAACGTCACCTAACCATAACCTAACCTAACATACCGTATTTGACGGCATATAAACGCACCCCCAATTTAGCAGGGCATATTCAGGGAAAAAAAGTTTTTAGTGTATTAGTATATTTCAGCATAGTTCTTTTATGGCAAGCTATCATTACATTACAAAAAATTGCAACACAAGCCAAAGCACCTTATGTATAGGAGAAAATATTGTTAAGCTGGTATGCACTCATAATACACAAACTGACAATTTAGCAGTTTCCCACAAGTGATAATAGATGGCGTTCAGCCACCAAACTTGCCCAGGTGTTTACTATTTGAACAGCTGGTATACTGTAAGTACCGTAATTCTTTACGATATTTTTTTTCAATACGGATAGTAATAAGGTAAGATAATAATTCACAATAATAATGTTTCAGTAAGTACTGGTAATATTATTAATGGAGCCAGGCTACTGTAGGTAGAAATGGCCATCTGTAGTGAGCGTCGGAGGCCTTGCCTTCACATATAAGATGCAGGGGTGATTTTGGGAGCCTTTTTTGGGGAAAAAAGTGCGTCTTATATGACCTAACATAACTTGAAAGATTTTTTGCCAGGTAAATAATGGTGAGCACCGTCTGAAACCTTCACAGATGTGTTGAGTACACTATGTATAGTATGTATGACTTCAAATTTATATCAATATCGTCCGAGCAGTAGTTATGCAGATTTACCCCAATACTTTTTGGCTTACCTTAACCTAAGTTGTATATACAGTATTTACAGTTGCACTCAATGGTTACTCCGAGTCAGAGGGAAGCGTCTGGGTGCAGCCATTAATCTTTAACATGCTCCACCTACAATCAGCTGATGTATACCTAGGATATGTCAAAGTTTCCAGGAAAACACTCACAGTCCTCACTTTTACTGGTGCAACCAAGACATAGCATTTAGGATTTAATGAAACTTTAGTCTTCTCTCACCCTCTGTACACTGTCTTTTGTAGGAGAGAGTACAGAGGAAGGGCTTACAAAAATTAGAAAATTACTTACAATTCATTCCTCTTCACCTCAATGTACTCATCAACAAGAGAAGAGTAAGCCAATTTCTCAAGGAAATTTGAATCATGGGTGATGACAATGAGCTGGCTGCTAGCCCTGTATCGGCGAGCATTTACAATCCTGCGAAGAAATGTTTTTTTAATAGAATCTTTGATACATGAAGAAGTATCAGAGCATTAAATGTCAGGTAAAAGCAGCACAAACTCTTTTCGAGCAACAGGAGGTTAGTGATGTATCAATTTAAACTATGTTTCTCCCAAAAACAAATAAATAACAAAGATGGAAAGAAAAAAAGAAAAATAATGAAAGAAACAAAAAAGAAAGAAAGAAAGACAGAAAAAGAAAGATAGAAAAAAAAGACTTGCACAAAATAATGTACAAGTGGACAATATTTTTCACTGTATTTTTCACAAATCAACAAACAGTCCAGGCCCTGTGAGGGAGGAAATGAATGATTGATCAGTGAGTGGGTCTTCGCATAATAAAATTGAACAATTAATTTTTCATTATATATGGTCATAGGAAAAACACAACCGTAAAACAACTCCAGTCTCTTTAAATCTACATTAATATGAACCTTCTATATTCCTCCCTGAGACCTGTCATCATTCAATCATCAAACATTCAACATAATAAACAGTTCCAGTTATCGGTACAAAGGTATGCAGAGACCCAACTGGTCTGCCTCACAAAAAATCAGAGAGAACATTGGATTTTCTGAATGCAATGCTCTTATGTAAATAGCACTTCAGTATGGTTTTCTTGATGCTAAAAGTAGGTTAGCATCAGCTACCAAGGTTTGATGCACATCTTGTGGATACTTATAACACTTCCTATGACATAAACAGGTAATTTACAATTCCATAACATTACCTTTAACCTACTTAACTGAGAGACTGATAAATAAACACTTACTCAGTCAATGCCATTGCAAGGGCATCAATGTTCTCTCTGTCCAGGTTAGTTGTAGGTTCATCCAGTGCCAGAATACCACATTGTGAGCTGAAGGTTTCAGCAAGAGCCATCCTGAAACATAAAAATAAGTTTAAAGTTGTATAAAAGGATCTAACTTTAAATGAAAATATACTAGAGCTCAGAGGAGATGGGTTGACTGGAAAAGCATCTCCAAATCTACTATTATCCAGTTTGCTTTTAAAATCATGAATACATTACATCTTGGCTTTCCATTAGTCATTTTACTTTTTTTACGTCTACTTTTATATTTTCCATTGAATATTCCAATGCTATGATATTATTCATTCTAAATTCACTTTCTCTTGTAATTACAGTCTGAAAGCTTTTGCTCATCACCTCAGCCTGTTATAATGAATCTTTGTACACTGTGCCTTCTACCTTCAGCTTGTCTACTCCCTCCCTGCTTTTAATTTTTATATTTATATATATATAGAAAAGTTTAGGTTCGTTTGGTTCTAGGCCTAGTGGCTAAGCTGAACACCAGTGAAATATGAATTATATATTGTGTAATAGTCAAGCTAGTGAGTGAGAAAGATATCAATTTCAAGATCTGGCAAAGCAAAATGGTACTCCGGGAGGCTTCGAAGCAGCCCCGGAGCAATGTCACTGCTTGTAATACATTCCTCTTTACTGTTGTCATTATATTCAGAATAATCCTCAATTCAATAGATTTATGAATAACATTCTCTAGTATCTTTCTTGAGAAGTATATGGCCTATGATTCTTGGCAACTCATGACATCCAATGGTCTAATCTCAAGCCTGAGGGTGTCAGAGAGATTGCAATACAGAATGACAAGTGAAATGACCTGCAAACTTTTTGCCATATTCAAAATTAGTGGCATATAAAATCCTCCTCTTACAAATAATGGTTGTGTATGTGGACCACAGAGGATTTTATCACGGACATGATGATCATCATTTCAAGGGTTAAGGAGTAAAAAAATAAATACTGTCAATATTTCAAACAACAATAATTTGCATTGGGCACCTGATGAGTAGTGAGGCCAATACTTTCTGGCCAGCAGAACATCTCCCACGCATATCCATTTCAGTATTGTTTTTTACCATGATGACCCTGTAGTCGTAGGTCTGCCGCTGGTCAGCTCCTGAAGCACAAATAAATTAAGTTGATTACTTGAGTGAGAGACAATTCTGATTAGCAGGAAATATAATCATCTTTTGAGATTCTCCATACAAATTAACATATATGTTAATGAAAAATGTGGGAATCAGTCATGCCTGAGAGCTCAAGATAGGTTGGTTTGACTATAATATAAAAAAATTACATAATAATATACTCGCCTTTGGCATCTGTGTCCTTTGTTCTAATTTCAATATAATCAATGTCATTTCCCTTGTAAGTTTGACGCCAAAGCTCACGTACAATCTGGTTCAGGGTTTTCATCTTCTCACGATGAAAACACATGATGGCAGTGTCCAACACCTTGTGATAAACGTTGGAATCTTCAACAGCAATTTCTGTGCACTGGTGGAGAGAACACTGGATTACTGAAAGCGTCGCACATGCGCACACACACACACACACACACACACAAGAACAAAAGAACACAAGAACATAAGAACAACAAAATAATGAAATGGTAAATAAACAACAGATGTTAGAAATGAAAGAAAATTAAATGAATGGAGCACTTACCAAAGGGAGTGATGAAATAAAAGTAATGTATACTAACATAGATGGAATAATAGCAAGAAAACTAGAGTTAGTAGATTATCTATAAAAAAAAAAAAAATGTTTTTAGTATATATAAATAACATGACAGAAGGAGTAAGCAGTTACATAAGTTTGTTTGCAGATGATGCAAAATTACTAAGAAAGATAAGAAACCACAAGGATTGTGAGGAGCTACAGAATGACATAAACAAGATATATGAATGGAGCAAGACATGGGAAATGGGATTTGATGCTAAAAAAATGCCATGGAAATGGAAAAAAGTGCAATGAGACCCTCATGGACATATAAGTTAGGGGAAAATATTATAGCAATAGCAAAAGAAGAGAAAGATTTGGGAGGGTTACGTAATACAGGACAACTTATCACCAGAAAAACATATAAATAGAATATTTGGTGACACTTTCATGATGCTAAGGAATATACGGATGACGTTTCATTTCCTAGATAGACATGATGAGAAAAATTATAACTACAATGATCAGACCAAAACTGGGATATGCAGAAGTAATATGGTTCCTGCACAAGAAAAAGCATGTGTTGAAATTAGAAAGAATACAGAGAATTGCAACTAAGATGGCACCAGAATTGAAGGAACTAACATATGAGGAAAGATAAAAAAATGCATCTAACAACATTGAGAAAAAGATGAGAAAGAGGTGACTTAATCACAATACATATATAAATTGATGAACAACCTGGAGGAAACAGATAGGAAAGACCTAATATTGAGAAGAAAAGGAGAGGCTGGAAATTTGAGGGGACACATGAAAAATTTGTAAAAAGGAATTTGCTTGAACGATACAAAAAAGTAAAGCTTTCCCCAAAGAAGTATAGATACTTGGAATGGACTGAAGGAAGAGGTGATAATGGCAAAAAATCTACATCAACTGAAGGAAAAACTGGACAAATATAGATACGGAGACAGGACCACACGTGTAGCTCAGGCCCTGTATACTACAACTAGGTAAATACACAGCTTCCCATACAGAAGCATAGAAGCCTGAAATAAATTTGCTGCAGAAGTAATTAATGCAAGAAATATTCATGATTTCAAAAGCAAACTGGATAATAGTACCTTTGGAGATGGGACAGTACGAGCATAGCTCTTTTCCAGTACATTACAACTTGGTAAACAACTAGGTAAATACACACACATCTTCTTTCTTAGTATTATTATTAGTAATACTGGTAGTATTTGACCTCCAGTGTGGTGTATCTAACCCAGATCACAGCAAAGGATTCAAGGCCACTGTATCCTGGTGTACTAGGTTCATAGAAAGGAATAATCTGGTACTGAGGCAAAAAACCAAAATTGCACAAAAATTACTGGCAGATTTAGACAGCAAACTAAGTAATTTTCATCGATATGTACTGCAACAACGCAAGGAACACAACTATGTGTTAAGTAACATTGGGAATATGGATGAAACTCCTATGAATTTTTATATGGTTG
The DNA here is from genome assembly GCA_029783475.1 of Metacarcinus magister. Taxonomy (NCBI): domain Eukaryota; kingdom Metazoa; phylum Arthropoda; class Malacostraca; order Decapoda; family Cancridae; genus Metacarcinus; species Metacarcinus magister. Next base: position 10,725,420 of record JAPQNM010000016.1, read on the forward strand.
GAAATAAAACTGTAGATTCAAAAGGATTTTAAAGTCATAACCATTTTAGTTAAAATTATAGAAACAAATTTCTAAAACGTTTTTAGATGCCAATAAAATTTTAAGACAACCATATGTGCAGTTTATACCTGACCTTGTACAGAGTAAGGAGCTGCCTTGGAGGGAGGGGGTCTTATATGGCAAGTATAGCCCAAAACCGTTGTTTTAACGAGAAATTTTTGGGTTTCTATTATACATACAGTCGTCTTATACGCCAACATATACGGTATTCATAATAATTTTCTTTATAATTTCCATGTCTTTACCAATCTGGTATGTAATCACTAAATTCATTTGTCTACAATCTCAAATTAATCTATCTTTCTGTATAATATATCCATCTAATTGAACAACATATTTCTATTTCCATACTTCTTTCTTCAAATGTCTTTTAAGAAAAGCAAAGGCAACATTGCCACCAGATCAGTTAAGCAATTACTGTCGAGTTGTTTTCTATAACTTATGCTCGACATCATGGCATGAAATGGTATGGCTAATTCACCTTAAACTATTAAGAATCTATATTGATTTAAAGGGTGTACAACACAATTTTGACCAAACATGCATGGGATGGGCAAGCTAAGAATAAAGCAGGAGCAGATTCTCTCCACAAGTGACTAGTCACATTACGTTTTGAGCTGAAACGCACATCATTGCCTTCACTTTTCACGCTCTCTGAGTTGTAGCTATACGCATCCATCAATAGTAATTATGTATAGCCTCACAGATTTAAAATAAATGGAAATTCGTTATTTCATCCTCCACATTCACTTACCTTCAACTCCACCAATTTTTTTTTATAGTTCTGAGAAGCTTCTTTCATCTCTTTTCTCTTAAGGTCCTCATTCAAAGTATCAATTGTTTTTTCCAGTTCTTGAAGACGACCCTCTAGTTTTGATTTCTGTGGAATGAACCAGACAGATTAGCATATTGTAGAATCAAGAAAAGTATATACTTTATTATGATCTTTAAAAACATAATTAACAAAACCAATATTCCATATCAACTCTCAAAGTGCTGGTCTTTTAAATCATGGTCGCCTGGGGCGACATGTGCTAGGGGGCGCCATTCATGATTAACTTGTAGTTAACCTCTTATCCTTTTAGCAAAGCTTTCACATTCTAGGAAAAGAAAGGGATAGTGGGAAGGAAGAAAGAAAAGACAGCTGAAACAAAGAGAAATATGGCTAAGAAAAAGAAAAATGCCATGCAAAAATTGTTTGGACCAGAGACTGAAGTCTGAGGCATCACATCATCGGGCCACAATCTCTGGTCCTCCAGAATGGCAATGGGCTTAGAAACGGAGAAGCTGCATCAATGTAGTTGTCCCTCTATGTTAAGTTCATATCAACAGCATCTGTCATAATAGGCTTATACTGCACTCGTCATAACACTGGAACATTGAAAACTACTCTTAAAGAAACACATTACACCACATACCTTTGTCTGGAGTGAAGTTCCTCTTGCGTTCAGCTGCAGTTTCTCTTCTGTGAGTGATTCAACACTGAACCCTCCAATACGCTTTTCAAGTGAACTTATCTCAAGCTCAGTTGCTTTAGATTCTCTCTCCTTATCTCGGATCTTTTTCTCATCATCAAGATTCCTTTTCCTTTCCTACAGTCAAAAAAATTAAACAGGGAACAATAGAATGTATTAGAAAAAAGAGAGAAAAAAAAGATCTCCCTGCCCTTAGAACAAAACTAATTCGACAAGAATGAAAGAACTAAAAGACATGCAAGAAAAATATGATTTCTTCCTGATGATATATGAGCGAGCAGTCAAATAAAATAAAATAAAATAAAATAAAATAAAATAAAATAAAATAAAATAAAATAAAAAAAAAAAAAAAAAAAAAAAAAAAAAAAAAAAAAAAAAAAAAAAAAAAAAAAAAAAAAAAAAAAAAAAAAAAAAAAGGAACAGAGCATGAATGAGAATGAAAAGAATACAGAAACAGAAAAATGAAAGACAAATATAAACTAGCAAGGAATGAATATGTAAGAGTAAGAAGTGAAGGAGAGTGTAGGGAGCTGAGGTATTATATATATCATTATCATATTGTATTTGTATGTGGCGCGCTCATATCAATAATGTATGTTTGGCAACTGTCTTGTGACGTCTGGCAACTGCGCGTGACCCCATGCGCCCTGGCGTGACCTCCCAGCCAGCCCGCATCATTCCGGGCACAGATTTACACAGCAAAGGTCACGCATCGTCTCTTCTGTCCAGTTCCTTTGTTTATTATATAATAAACCCAAGCCACGTTCTCCGAAGCCTTATTTAACCAGCCACGCTACCAACCCCTCTTACAAGAGAAAGGATATGAAAAGGATATAGTTGACAAATGTAGGAAGAACCGAAGCTGTTTTATAGATTTATTAATGAAAAATTAAAACATAAAAAAAGTGTAGCTCTTTTGAAGGAAAAAGGACCCGAAGGAAATTAGTGACAGACACAACAAATATTTTCAGTGTTCACAACAGAACCCAAATTTGAAAAAAAAACACAGACAAAAGAGAAAAAATGAGAAATAAGAATGAGATTTATAAAGAAGAGAAAAAGGAAATGATGAAGGAATTAGATGAGAAAAAGGCAATAGGACCAGATGGAGTATAAGGATACATCTTAAAAGAGTGTAGACAAGAAATGGCTGAGCCAATTCATGATATAATTGAGTTTTCTCTAAAAATAGGAAAAGTCCCTAAAGAATGGAAAAGAGCTGATATAATAGTGGATAATAAAAAACCCACTTAATTATAGACCAGTGTTTTTGAGCAGCATAGTATGCAAAATATGTGAGAAAGTCATCAAGAAATAATGGACTGAGTACTTAGAAGGAGAAGGAATAATATCAGAGACAATTTGGATTCAGAACAGGAAGGTCATGTGTCACCAATTTGTTAGGTTGTTATGTGTGCTTGTATATGTGTTTGCTGAAATGAAAGTGGGCTGTATAGCCAATAAAGAGGCAAAGAAATATTCACTCACCTTTTGATTGGTGATTTCTTTCTCTAAATTCCAGTTTTTCTCATTAAGCAATTGTTTTTGTAATTTCAGGGAGTCCATTTCTTTTTGTAATGATGATATTCTTTGGTGAATCTCTAGTAGGTATTTCTCTCCACCACCAGCAACATATGTTTTAATGTTGGAGTGCGTGCTATGGGCAGACCTGTGCTTCTCAAGTATAATATTCACCTGTTGGGTAAAGAAAGTTCATATACATTCACATTGGTTTACAACAAACCTGATGAAAATGTCTGTACTAGCAAAATGGAGGAGGCAGTTCGACACCTCCCAATTCGGTTGCAATTACTCCCAGGATGGTAAGCACCGGGAGGTGAGGGGGCGCTGCAAGCCTGCTGCTGACAACAGCTCCTACTCTGTTCCCTCCTTTCTCTATTCTCTATTCCTGAATCTTCTGAATTTTCTACCATCAGGCTTATACCTAACTGTCACTCTACCACTAAATTCTTCTGTGCTGTTTATCACTCTCCTAACTCCTCTGACTATCTAAAATTCTTTGAGTATTTTGACTTCCAAAGTGGAGCACATTTTAAGTAACTTTCCTTTAGCCGAGATCTCCATTATTCGAGATTTCAATGTTCACCACGAGCTTTGGCTTTCATCTTCTTTCAATGACCAACCTGGTAAGCAAGCCTTCAACTTTGCTATCCTCCATGATCTAGAGCAACTGGTGCAGCATCCTACTCGTATTCCCGACAGCTCTGGTGATACACCCAACATTCTCGACCTTTACCTTACCTCTAATCCCTCCGCTTATTCTGTCAAACTGTCCTCTCTGTTGGGCTCCTCCGATCACCACCTTATTTCAATATCCATATCGCCCCAGTGCCGCCTAAGAATCCACGGAAGCGGAGGTGCTTCTGGCATTATGCCTAGGCTAAGTGGGATGACCTGAGGAGGTACTCTTCTCATTTTCCATGGAATGATTACGGTTTTCATGTCAGAGATCCATCTCTTTGTGCTGAATGCATAACAGAGGTTATTGCCTCTGGCATGAAAGCATACATCCCACACACTTTCTCTAGCCCCAAAGCTCACAAACCTTGGTTCAACTTAAGCTTGTTCTCGTGCTATCCATGATAGAGACGTGGCTCACAAACGGTACTTCATATATATATATATATATATATATATATATATATATATATATATATATATATATATATATATATATATATATATATATATATATATATATACAATGGAGACTCAATACTTGAACTTAATTCGTTCCAAATGGCTGTTCGAGTATCAAAAAGTTCGACTACTGATACCTATAAATCAGGTAATTCGTTCTAACCTTAGCAAAACCTTAAGTTTACAAAAATTTCAATGTAAATTTTTTTTTAATTTTGATTTGTACTTACCGTAAGTGAAGGCTGGTGATGGATAACGTAGAAGAGGAGGGGAGAAGGGTGGGGAGGAGGAGGGAGGTTATTCGTTGGAGGACGAGTCACCATCCATGAAAACGTCTGGTAACTCGTCTCGTGGTGTGATTCCTGTGAACCCACTAGTGGAGGGCTGTGGCTCACTAACACTTGCACTCTCACTAGATTCCTTTTTCAACAAGAATCTGTCTAATGTGATCTGCCTTTGCCTTTTTTTCAAAATGTCTTTGAAATGCTGCATCAAATTTTCATCAAACTGGTTTATGTTTCTGTGTACAGCAGCAATATCAGGGTGGCACCTCTCCAAAAAGTTTCCCAATTCTGTCCACTGCCGCAAATATTTCTTGATCTCTGCAGTAGAGACTCTTTCCTTGCTGTTCCCCTCCTCCTCCCCTGAAGACAGCTCCTCAGTTACCTCCTGCAGCTGTTCATGGTGAAGTTGACGCAGCTCGTCAGTGGTGAGGTTTTCAGAGTGTGCTTGCACTAGCTCCTCCACATCATCACTATTCACCTAAATGCCTATGGCCCTCCCCAGAGACACAATGTCCTCCACCACAGCAGACTCCTGGACTGAAGGCTCGAATCCCTTAAAATCCTTGGCTGTCACACAGGTCGGCCACAGATTTTTCCAGGCAGACTGCAAGGACCTCACAGAAACTTGACCCCAGGCTTTATCTATAAGCCTTAGGCAGTGGAGGATATTGAAGTGATTCTTCCAAAACTCCCTCAGAGTGAGCTCTGTTTCAGAAGTCACCTCAAAGCACCTCTCAAAAAGTGCTTTTCTGTACAGCTTCTTAAAGCTGGCGATGACATTCTGGTCCATGGGTTGGATCAGTGGCGTGGTGTTGGGGGGGAGGAACATCACTTCGATGAGTTTATACCCCTTACCCAATTCTTCTTCCACGCCTGGAGGGTGTGCAGGGGCATTGTCCATCAACAGGAGGGCCTTGAGTGGTAGATTCTTCTCTATTAGGTATGTCTTCACTGCAGGTGCAAACACCTCCACAAACCACTCCGTGAAGAACTGCCTGGTTGTCCAGGCTTTCTTGTTTGCCCTCCACATCACATTGAGTTTGCTCTTTTGCACACCGTTCTTCTTGAATGGCCTGGGGCTTTCCGAATGGTACACTAGCAGCGGTTTAATTTTGCAGTCGCCGCTAGCATTGGCGCACAGAAGCAGGGTTAGCCTGTCTTTCATGGGCTTGTGTCCTGGCAAACACTTCTCTTCCTTTGTTATATAGGTCCTGTTTGGTAGTTTTTTTTCTCCAAAACAGGCCTGTCTCATCACAATTAAAGACCTGTTGTGGGCTTAAGCACTCCTTATCCACAAATTTCTTAAATTCAGGCACAAACTTCTCGGCGGCAACTTTGTCAGCACTTGCGGCCTCGCCGTGCCTCACAACAGAATGAATTTCAGTTCTCTTCTTGAAATTCCCAAACCACCCCTTACTAGCTTTAAAATCTTCACTGGAGTCAGAGGTAGTATCACAAATAAGATCACCATGGAGCTGCCTAGCCTTCGCACAAATTATGCCCTCTGACATAGAATCACCAACCATCTGCCTTTCGTTTATCCACACCATCAACAATTTTTCCATTTCTTCCACTGCCGCAGGTCGCTTAAGTTGCTTTTACACACCCATCGCCACATCAGCTCCCTTAATGGCCTCCTTGTTCTTCAGTATGGTGGCTACTGTAGATTTCGCCATACAATACTCAGCTGCAAGATCGGTGATTCTTGCTCCTTTCTCGTATTTATCAATAATCTCCTTTTTCCGTTCAATGGTCGTCACTACATTCTTCCTTTTAGGCTTATTTTCACCAATAATAAGCCTCTTTGGTGCCATTGTAAGTTTCTAAATGAAAAACCACAGACAGAATGCAGGAAAATGTTGTTCTCACGACTGCGGCGGGACAACTGGCGGTGGCGGGGAGGGAGAGGCCAGGAGCCTTTGTTTACAACCACGTGTGCGGATGTTCGAGTACCAGATGTTTTTTCGAGTACCAAGTCAAACTTTTGCGTTTGAGTATCGAAAAGTTCGACTTCCAAGACATTCGAGTATTGAGTCTTCACTGTATATATAAATATATATATATATATATATATATATATATATATATATATATATATATATATATATATACATACATATATACACATAATATATATATATATATATATATATATATATATATATATATATTATATATATATATATATATATATATATATATATATATATATATATATATATATATATATATATATATATACACATACATATATACACATAATATATATATATATATATATATATATATATATATATATATATATATATATATACTATATATATATATATATATATATATATATATATTGATACATAGAAAGATAGATGGATAGATAGATTTGTATTTGATTGAGGAAAATAGTTTTTATTAATATTCTATGAATATTAATACTATAGTTGTGGTTTAAATATTAACAAAAAAATAATTAACACGTTTTCCTTAAGTAGATCCAATTATATGTAACAAAACATATCAAATTTAATCGAAGAATTCCCCCAAAATGCACCACAATAAAAAATAAAGACTATTGTTTTGACAATGAGATTTTTCTTTATGAAAAATTAAAAACAGTAAAAAAAAATTATCTACAAATAATGTTGAACATGTATTATATCAGAAACATTCACGTTTAAAACCTAAATGGTAAAATTAGTAAGGCAACATAATAATTAAATGTGTTTCAGGAAGCGACACAATAATCAAACACTTACCGTCTTGTTTTCTGAATCAATATGGTTCTCTTTGTCTTTTGTGACTTGAGTTTTTTCTTTGGTCTTCTCAGTAATCTTGTACTGCAATGGAGTGACTTCAACCTGTGCTTGTTTCACTTCTTCCTCCAACATCTTATGGGTCTCTTCCAACTTTGATTTTTCCTCCTTAAGCTTTTCTATCTCTTGCATTTTGGTTTTAAGCTAAAAAAAAATAATAACAACAAAAAAACAGTGCGAGAGATTGAACAGCCACTTGTAGAGAAAAGAGAATATCTTTGATAACCTTCACCAATTGAACATTTAAAGATAAAGAAACCTCTCCTATGACCAACATATTGACAGGCAGATCTAGAATTTTGTTCAAAAAATGTTCACGTAGTTATAATGGTAACACATACACTGGATCCCCCTTCTAAGCAAGGGATACATTCCTTGCAGTAAACACATAGTAAAAAAAATAACACATTATGTGAATAATTGTTCAAATGAAGAAAAAAGGGATGCATTCTGCAGGGCTTCAGAAGCTTACCTTACCTACTTATCTTCTACTAGCAATGCAGCTCAATTTTCTCAACAACTACCTGTTGTTTTCTAATATCTATCTACCTAACCCTTTCCCGTTCTTTCTATATACCAAGTAAATGTCCCCATAAAGAGGATAACCAACTCTTATTATGATTAATAATATGTAGGGCACCAGTTTTGGTGCATATCACACATATAAATGGAATTGGCTGTTGTTGGGAGGGGAGCACTGGGTGTGCAGGCAAGGGAGTTGATCAATTATAATTTCTAATGAACTGCAGGGATTACGGTGGTAGAATTCTTATAGCCACATGACAGGGTTAATTAATAAACAGAGATTAATAGATAAGTAATGAATTTTCCACAATATTGATGTAATCCATAAATTAATAGTTGAATGTAAAAGATACCTCAAGTTCTTGTCTTGATAGCTCAAGTTTCTGGTTCTTATATCTCTGCAGGCGATCCTGATGTTCCCTCAGTTTTTCCTGGAGCTCTTCTAGTCTTAGCTGTGTCTTGCGATGATGGTCCTCCAACTTACTCTGGCTAGCAACAGCTTCCTCCATAGTCATGCCTCCATCTGTTTCCATAAATTGATTTCAGGGACCTGTTACTAGATACGTTACATTTGCCATGTCATAATTTAGTTTCATATATGGAAACTGGTTATATAGCCTACTGATTACCTGCAATCAACACCAATTTCAAATGTAGCAAGATAATAAGGATATATAAAGCAGGACATAGTGAAAGTTTATCAGGTGCTGCATGATAAAGTCAGGATGTGACATATTCTTACCTGCAGCTCCTAGTGTTGCCTGAAGTTCTTCTATTAGTACCCCAAGTTGCCTCACTCTCCGTAAGTGGTTTTCCATAGTAAAGATATCTCCTTGGATGTTCCTAGCTGTTTCCTCATCACTCTGGGTCATCTCCAACAACTCAGTCTTGTTCTCAATTTCTTGGTTAATAGACTGAAGTTCCTTCATCTCTTCATCCATCTGCACACTAGAAGATAAATGTCACCCTGCTAACCAAGAATCCCTATGACCTAACAATTCTAAAACTATGCAAAGTAGAGTCCTAGATTAATGAAAAAGAGCACATCTGACAGTTATATTAATAACAATTCATTTACGATTACTTTGTTTCATTATTATGTAATTCAATAAAAGATAATTTACATATCACATTCTGTAGTGTATATGAGAAGCTAAGATTGCAATCTAGTATCAAAATACTAAAATAGGCCTTAGTTATGCCTAAGACTAACTTAAACTTTAGTGTGCAAAATTAATGGTAAATTTTCAAAACATATTCTAGGGGAAAAATATCAACATTGACCAAGGGAAATGTGATAAATATTGAACAATCATGGTGACATCATACATCCCTCACGTAGCCTCACTCAAACAGGAAACAACTCATTCATTCTTACAAATGCTCTACTATCTAATTAGAAATTTTGTACACCAATTTGAGTCTGCCACCTATTCCATACAATCATAATACATTCACAAACCTTCCCTTTCAATCCTATCATATGCACTCTCTATGTCAATAAATATCAAACACATTTTTCCTTTAGTTAAATACTTTTCACACATGTCTCACAGCAAACACCTAATTCACAGAGCGCCTCCCTCTTGTAAACAAATTTTTCTCCTTGCAAATAATGTTTGCACCCTCTCTGATCCTCTTTATCTGCACCCTACCATACACTTTATCTACTACAGTGAAAAACTTATACGTACCTAAAATTAGTACACTCATACCTATTACCTTAACCTTTATATAAATGCAAGGGAACTACACATTCACAACACAGTCAACCGGTGTCATACTGGTAACAACAAAAAATAAAGCAATATTACTAACCACTCAATCACACCGCACTGCCATTATTCAGGCATTCTATAGCATACCCATTCAAACTTGATCCTTTCATCTGCCTGGCTGCCCCTTGCATTTTCTGTTTTGTGATCTATGAGTCCTTCAACTCTCCAATACATTTATTCCATTTTCCCTTGAAACTACAATTTCAGCCTCTCTATCCTACTCTGCATTTAGTAGTCCTGAAGAATACTCATCCCATTTTTTTTAATCGCATCCTTTTCAACCAAAATTGTAATATCCTCTGCGTTTACCCTTGCGACTCTTATATTTAAGCTGATCTGCATGCATAGGGAAATTCACGGTTGTAAAACACACTAAACACCTGATTTTCTTCAGCTCGATGTGTGCTTGGTTAGCTTGGTCTCTCTGAGGCTGGAGTTGGATCATCTGGTCATGGAGCTTTTCCTGATTCTCAAGCTTTCCTTTAACCCCTTTAAGTTTTTCAGGAATTCTGCTCACCTTTTCCTCAAGCTGATAAGGGGAAAAACTGTGATACATAAATGTTTATTTCCTCTTTAGCCCTTCTACAATCCAATTTTTGGAAAAAACATATTCTCTAATGGATATTTATGTTATAATTTCCTTAGTGGCTTGATATATTAGTGGTGTATGATACAGGATTACATAATATTACATAGGAAGAACAGCTACTAGGAGACCTGATACTACTGCTAATAAATTAATATGCGAGATTAAGGAAAACAAGGCTCCTCCCTGCCAAATTTTATCTCCAGCATTATGCTGGTTGTAAATGGTTCAAAAGGAGAACGATGTACCCCAAAGAAAAACAAGAACTTGATAATTTTAAAATAAAGAATTGAAGTAGAGGAAGATATTATCTTAGACTACCAAAAATGATGGTCCATCATGAGGGATATAGTAAATGGCACAGGTTACAGGTACGGCAGACGTATCCTCATAGTGCTCAGTTCTAGATACGGCACGTTTTTGAGCATGCACAAATAGCTTGAAGTCAAACACACTTCCGCCTACGTCATTGCTATATTGCTAGGTACTGGTGGTTATTCGTACAGCAGGAGTTTTGAAACTCCCATACCATAAAGTAAAAACCTAACCTAACCTGAAAATGTTGAATTTAATGCGAACATGGTGGGTGACACTGCCATTTTCCGGAAGTAGAACACATGTACGTGCGCATGTCGTACGATTAGTGGATGACAACGCGGTCTGTAACCACTTCGATAATAAATAGATGTCATTGCTATACTTCTCATCTTAAACATATGGAAAAATGTTATTGCTATCAAAAGCCAAACACAACAATTAATCAGTTAAAACTAATGCGGTTCTCATGAATATCTATTTAATCAGACTTGAAAGAAAGATGAAGATGAAGAATTTGCTATAAAGCTGAGTGAGAAGTTGGTGGATGAATTTCATACTGTATGTACGAGAAGAAACCTATAGGTAAATGCTGGGAGAAGTAAGATGATGCTTTTTGAAAGAAGGGAAATATAGGAGGTTGATTTCAATACACTTTATAGGGTGAGTGTGCCATCAGTAGGAAGGCGCCAGGTAGTTCTAGAACAGAAAATGGAGGAAGTGAAAGAGTTTAAGTATTTGAAAACAGTGCAATGCAAGCATGGAGGAATGAAAGGAGAAAGACGAGTTGTGAAAAGCAAGTGTGTCATAAGGTCACTTGCAAGGAGTATGAAAGGAAGGAACGTATCCATGGAGGTGGAGCAAGAATTAAGAAACAGTATTCTTTTTGCTAACATATAGATCAGGAACCTGAAGTCTTATGAAAGCCTTGGAACGAAAACTTCAAAGTGGCCAAAGGGGAATGGAGAGAATAATGCTTGACATAATATGGATAGAAAAGAAAAGAGCATCATGGATTAGGGAACATACCAAAGTTTAAAACATATTGACCACAATTACAAGAAAAAAGTGGACATGCTCAGGACATGTTAAGTGACGAACAGATAATAGATGGACTATTAGAGTATCAGAATGGCAACCCAGGGATGGTAAAAAAAAAGGCAGGGTAGACAAAGAACTATATGGAGAGATGAGATAGGAAGTTTTGTTGAAGTAGCCTGTAAAAGACAGGCAGCTGGTAGAGATGAGTGGAGAAAGTTGGGAGAGGCTCTTGCTCCTGCAGTGGACTCAATGATGATGATAACTTATATTTCATCAATCTCATTTGCTACTGCTCTGATTTTCTCTTTTACTTTTCTTTTTTAACATCTGTAGTTTACATAATATTTCATTATTTAGTTATCTTTCACTCTCCAAAAAGTTTATTTTTTCGTTTTCCTTAAAAAAATTTTCTGATTTGCCTCATTCTTCAATTCTTTAAATTCTTTTTTCTCCTCTTCATTCATACTCTTTTTATTAAACACATCTTTATATTCTTTAATAGCTCTGAGTCTGTAAGTCTTCGCTAAGATCTCTTCAGTTGCAGTCTGAATTTTTAGTCTAAGCTTAACTGGTCTAGCATCTCCTATGTACGGACATAACCTAAGGACTTCCTCTACTTCTTCCTCAAATTTAGTTTCGTTGTGTTTCCTTTGTTCTTTATTTCTTCTTTATCTCTTTATTTTCAAAGGTATAACTATTTTTTTTATCCCAAATATTGTTAAATTCTTATCTATTCTACTGTGTGTCTATATTTTTTTTCCCAATTACTTTAGTTACTTTTCTACATGTTCTCTTTGTGTTCCATTTCTTGTTCAAATATTTCCTTTAAAGCTAATTTCATCTTTCTATTTCTCTTCTTTCCAGTCTTTCACTTCATTATTAACAAAACTTTTTACTTCATCTATGATTTCCTGCTTTGAATATCATTGGTCCTCTTTAAGGCTTCATTTTCATTCTTCAATTTCTCATTATCCTTTACCCACTTACTACTTACCTTCTAGAGGTTGTCTATTTCATTCTTCAAATAACTTTTTTCATTGAAATTTGACTCAATGATGTTCATCCATTGCAATTGCAATAGCTTCTCAAATTAAATTTTACATCCACTCACCTCTTCCTTTACTCACCTCATCTCAATCCTTGATCTGTTTTCATCTGGTTCAATTATCTGTAATCTCACCATGGTTCTGGAGGTTTGCATCTTATTGAGTAAAACATTTGAAAGCAGAATGTAATGGTCCTTCCAACAGTTAAATCTTGTTTCCTTCAATTATCACTTTATACAATAGACTTTCCATGATTATTGCTTTCCCCAAATCACCTTTCCCTACTCTCTAGACAGGACCACTATTCAACAGAGCTCAGAACCATATATTTATAAGAAAGAGAATATCTTGATGCATCATTCTTGTGTGTATGCATAGGTGTATCATTTAGCTTAATTGTCACTTCTTACATCATGGTCATACCCAAATTTCAAATTTCCTTATTCCACAAATGGGTGGGGTAATAGGTTTTTTCCCTCTCACAGAGCATAAATAGTAATGATAGGGTAATGGAAAAGCTTACCTCTTCAATTAGGACAGAAACTTCCTCCTGGGTGATAAAATTTCTATGACACAAAGGACAACAATCTTTCTGTTTCAATTTCTCTTGAAATCTTTTCAGGACAGTGATGGAGCTTGCCAGGTCTGCTTTTTCACGCTGTAATAAAAATTTTCTTATGAGAGAGGTAATCATCAGCATTATCACAATCATCAATCTCTTTAATTCTACTTACACCAAGACATGTTTCCCCCAACATTCACTCATCTCTATTAGCTGTTCATCTATTCCAGGCCACCCCAGCAAAACTTTCTACCTCGTCTCTCCATCTAGTTCTCTGTCTGCCCTGCCTTCTATTACTATTTTGGTTTGGCAGTTGCCATTCTATTAATCTGGTTCCCTATCTACTATTTGTTCAACATAGGACGTGTACTGCCCATGTCTATTTTTTTTTCTCTCAATTGTAGATAAACTGTTTTCAAATTTGGTCTGCTTCCTGTTGTACCAAGCATTATTCACTCCATTACCTTTTCGTCATTCTAAAATTTTTATTCCATGGTTTTAAAAAGACTCCATGTTCCCGATCTGTATGTTAGAACTGGCAGAATACACTGATTACAGTATATAAACCTTGCTCTTTCGTGATAGTGGGAAAATTTTTTTCATAATACTGTTTTATTTATCAAAAGCATTCCATGCCACTAAAATGCAATAACAATAACATTAAGTGAACACACAATTAGCATTTTAACAGTTCAGGAATCAACATAATTATCATACTACACTTGAGATACTCACTGTCAAGTCTTCCTTTGTCTTCTTGGCTTTGGCCAAAGACTTATCCAAGTCAGTTCCATCACATATGCTGGTTAGCTTACTTTGTAGTTCTGAAAACAAAAACAATGAGAACCATGATTCCCATATAGAACAGCACATCTTTATTTAAGAGAGTGTTTGACGGTCCAACATGAAAGGGAGGTGGGACAGATAAACAAGAAGATATTGGCCCAAATGAAATTACTTGAATGTGTAGAAGAATTTTCATATTTGAATGATGTGATTTATGCAGGAGGCAGTACATGCTAATGTAGTGGCGAGAATTAGAAGACAATGGAACAAGTTAAGAGAGCTATTGCCTTTATTGACACTGAAGAAATTTCTCTTAGATCCAAGGTGCATGTATATGTGGCCTGTGTCAGGAATGTAGCACTGTATGCTAGCAAAACTTAGCTAATGAAAGAGGATGATGTCTGAAAGCTAAATCAGATAGAGATGATAATGATTAGATGGATATGTAATGTACAGTGCTGGGCAGGTGTACAACTGAGCACCACTGCACTCTGCTGAATATCGTTTACACATTGCTTACTACATGACACTTTAAACAATATTGCACTCTTGCACATAAAAAGTTAGGTGCATTCTTGTCTTGTGCATTGAACACTGCACAACACAAAGGACATGTAGTCTTTAGAGATGCCTGCATTGCTGGACAAGAGAAGGATGGCCCAGATGGGTCACGAAGGTTCTAGATTGTTGGGGAAAGGATAGTAGCATTTTATACTTTTTAAAATGCTTCAACTGAGGTTTATCTATCTATCTATAACCAGGCCATTATCTCCCTAAAAAAGGGTAGCCAAAACAAGGCACACATACACACACCTATGCACATAAACATATACATTCCTCTCACTTATTCCCTAGGTCCCAGTAGGAGAAGAGAAGTATACTTTGCCCAAACATTGCCCATTAAGTCAGTCATGCAAATAAGGATGAGGGCGGGATGTGTATCTAAAACAGGGTCCAAGGGTTTAACCATACCACTTAATATTTAACTCATGCTCTTTCCCTTCCTACACCTGATATGATCTAAGGATCACACCAAATGCATGAGATTCTCCTCTAAGTATCATCAAGGCTACATCATTAATCATGCATTCACCACTTCTCTCCATTCACTTCTATCACACACAATCATCCTTCCTTGCTCCACAAGCATTCCTCTTTCATTCAATGCTCTTTTAATACCGTGGCCTTCATCTCAACCTCACACCTCTCACATCAGATCCTACAATTCTCTTTACCAACTAGTCCTCTTCCATTCAATCCATGTGTCCAAACTACCTCACCACACTCTAATTTTAACAATTTTTCCATGGATTGGGCTTAAAAGTTATTCATGAATGCAAATGTAAAGTAATAGGAGGCAGTTAACATCAAAAAGAGGTTATCAGTGGGTTATGTTTAAGAATATGAACAAACTCACCATTTATCTCCTTCTCTTTCCTTTCTACTTGAGCTCTGTGGCCTTTGATGGTTGTGTCCAGCTGAGTCTTTCTCTTGGTCAGGGATAACAGGCTTTCTTGGGTGTCTGCTACGCATTTTCGCTATAAAGAAAAAATTTCTTAGCAATTGTGTTTATTTACCTAGTTGTACAGCCAACACAATTTTATTTCATGTTTCTATTGGTCTGTTCTTGTCTACGTTTAACCAATTTTCATTTTAGATCATGTTTTTTGCCTATATTACTTTTCTTTCAAAGATTATTATAAGGCTCAATGTTTCTATTCAGGAAGATGTATTTCTTTATATTATCAAATCCTATAGTCTTTCTTAGACTGTATTCATGTTGTTTTGCTCTTCCATCAAACTTACCAAAAAAAATGTCTCCTCAACACACACAGCTTACATGACCTTCATGGGAGAAGCTGAAACACGATGTCCACACATAATTCCACATGCATTCTTATGTCTTTGACTCTAGGCCTTTTGAGGAGAAGGGACTAATCCACACTTTGGCTCACTGCACAATGATTAGCCCACGTCGGTGCCTCACAGCAGAACTGGTTTATCCAAGCCACATCAATTCATATGCTATCTCCTCCCCACACCTAACTTATCTAATATAACTGATCACACATGAAGTAGAATCTCATATTGAGGTTATCATAGTTGCATCATAATTGTTCTCTATTCAACTGATATGCATGCATTCTTCATTGCTCCACGAACACACATCTTGCACCAAACATTCTCTTCACGCTATCTCCCTCTCAAACTAACACCTCTCACATCATTATCAATTACCTTCTTCACCAATCGTTCCTTATCCATTCTCTCCATATGCCCAAACCATCGCTACACTCCCTACTCTGCTCACAAAAGCTTTCATAAATAACTCTCACAGAATACTGCAGCAGTGAACAGCCTTATATGCAGTGAACAGATGTTTGGGAACTAATAAGGGGCCTATGATAAAAATGGGCCAAAGACTGGACATACATTACTTAGGAAGTATGGATAAATATTTCAGGCAATAAAATCACTGCAAAGTAGATAATAACAAAAAGTGAAGAATATGAAATTATCCCCCATACATTGGCAATACAAATGGAACACTAGTGTGTATCCTGTCATACAATACTGTTTGGGTAACATTTACTGTGATTTGTTTGGCATACATATGGAGAACTTGGTAGAAATAGGTTTGTCACACAACTGAATTTGCATTATCTGAAACTGCATTTAACAATGTTTTGCTATATATCATAATGATGGCAGTGATCAAATGGATTAAGATGTTGATTTCAGAGTTGAAGCTAGTCAACTATATTCTCCTTGCCCCTAAGTTTTTACTAGTAAACTAATAAATGTATGAAGCACTATATCATAATCAATTAAAAGTTGACTAGTTAACCAATTATGAATGAGGTGATCCATACCAATCATAAGGATTTGGTCTCAACTTTAAAGATGCTTACCTAAACAGGAAAATCTTTTAGCAATACTTAGAATACATCCATTCAATTAGTTTGTCACGGTTTCTCAAAATTTCTTGAACCTTATCATAATACACACAAGAGATGCTACACACAAGATAGATTATTTGCATCACTTGGTTGTTGAAGTAACTCACCAGGTTAAGCATACACGTATCCAATTTGTTTTTAATGTTGTTCTCGGGCATTTCACCAAGCAGATGCTCAAGCTCATCAGTATGTTTACGCTTTCTGAAAATACAGAACACTGTTATTAATTGCAGCTTACTATAAACAGTACCTACTACTTAAAATAAAGTAGTGATGATGATGATGATGATGATGATGATGATAATGATGATATTTTGTAATGAAATCCCTGTACAAATCCAATAGTGAAAAATCGCAGTTCAGAAATTCTCAACCTTAGACCAAGAAATTCCTTTATGACTTTCAGGCTAATATACTAGATTATTGAGACTAACGATGAATAATACAATGATACAATGGGTAACTGAAAATACACGATATAGAGAAGATAAACCATCAAGATTATACCTATTACTTACCAATTATATAAATCTTGAAAAAGATATTAATTATGAGTGCCCATTTGGAAGCAATGACCATGTGGTCCTAGAAATTGAGATTATGGGAGATATGGAAGTAAAGCACGAGGAATCATATAAAAAGAAAAGGTGGAATTATGCATAAGCAAACTATACTAAAATGAAGAAGTTTTTTTTATGAAACTGATTGAACAGAAATGAAGAAACTAAAAGACATGCAAGTCATATATGATTTCTTCCTGATGATATACGAACAAGTCGTCAAGAAATATGTTCTATTTTATAAAGTAAAATAAAATAAAAAAGGAATAGTTAAATGGAAAGTATGATAAAGCAAAGAAGAAAAGGGATAGAGCATGGATGAGAATGAAAAGAACACAAACTAGCAAGGAATTAATATGTAAAGGTGAGAAGAGAGGAAGAGATGAGATATGAAAAGGATATAGTTGATAAGAGAAAGGAAGAACCGAAGCAGTTTTATAGATTAAATAATTGAAAAATAAAACATATAGAAATTGTATCTTGGTTGAAGGAAAATAAGGAAGTATATGAGGACCCGAAGGAAATGAGTGAACTATTAAATAAGAATTTTCAGAAAACGTTTACAACAGAATCTGAATTTGAAAAACCACAGAAAACAAGAGGAAATATTGAAGAAATTGGATGAGAGAAAAGCAATAGGACCAGAATGGAGTATCAGGATACATCTTAAAAGTGTAGACAAGAAATGTCTGAGCCAAATTATGATATAATTGAGTGTTCTCTTAAATCAGGAAATCAGGAAAAGTCCCTAAAGAATGAAAAACAGCTGATAGAATGCTTATTTGCAAATATGGAAACAAAAAACCACTTAATTACATAGACCAGTGTCATTGACCAGCATAGTATGTAAGATATGTGAGAAAGTTATCAAGAAACAATTGCCTGAATACTTAGAAAGAGAAGGAATCATAAGAAGTAGACAATTTGGATTCAAAAGAGGAGGGTCACGTGTCACCAAATAATTAAGTTTTATTTAATATTGATGGATATATCAAAATAACTAGATGGATGAGTGGATTGCATATATTCAAACTTTTATAAGATATTTGATAAGGTTCCACACAGCAGACTACTACGTGAGTTGCAATACATTGAATGATTGAAGGGAACTGTTAAGAACTAGATGGAAGGCTACCTGAAAGGAAGGGTAATGAGATCAGTAGTAAAGGATAAAAAAATCAAAATGGCAAGAAGTGAACAAATGGAGTTCCACAGAGATCAATTTTGGCACCGATAATGTTTTTAGAATATGTAAATTATGTGACAGAAAGAGTAAGCACACAAGATGCAAAATTACTAAGAAAGAAAAAAAAAAACCCATGAAATTACAGAAAAAAATAAGAAATATATCTTCGGCATAGTATAGAGACCTTCAAAACAAAGTGAAGAAAATTATATAATGCTTTGAGATGAATTCAAATCCATTATCAAAGCCAAAAAATCCATTAATTTGTGGAAACTTTAAAAAAAACCCTCTGTAAGTTGGTCAACCTCAACTAGCAATCACGAAGAAACAAGATTAATAGAATTAACAGAGTACGCCTTTCTATATCAATAACTTGAGCCAAAAGGCATTCCAATTATACCAATATTATCTTTTTCTCAGTATTTTTGTTATTTCCTGATAAAAATTGTCAACTTATGCAAACTATTAGTACATACAAATACACTACTATTCCTACATAATAATTATATTGAGTCACGTAAGACATTTTATCATATATGACATACATTAGGAAAACTCGCACAATATCAGGGAAGACATTAATATAATTTTGGTAAAACTGAGCAAGAACACAAAATACACATCATCAGATATATCTTACAGGCGATGCTATAAAAAAGTGAAGTGAAGTGAACAAAATCAAAACATGCAGGCAGGCATAAAAAATTTAATGATGATGATGGTGGTGGTGATGATGATGATGATGATGATGATGATGATGATGATGATGATGATGATGTGATGATGATGATGATGATGATGATGATGATGATGATGATGATGATGATGATGATGATGATGATGACGACGACGACGACGATGAAGATAATGATGGTGATGATGAACACTGTTTACCACCTTTCTTTTTGTTATGTAGACCATTTGTTTTACCAAGGGTTCACATACACACAACAAAAGGAGAGCAGAACTGTTGTCCTTCTAATCCCACATGGCCACACATATAACGTCTACAAGAGGCCAGGATTGTTGGCTTTTTGCTCCTATGCATGCAAAATTACAGTTCTTTGACTTATATCCTGTAATTATTTTGTCAATAGGAGCCAGTGTGAAGAAATAAAAACCACACAGGTCTCCAACAAGGATTTAAACCCTGAACATCTCAATCATGAGCTATGCATGCTAACCACTACAATGCCAAGCTGTTACTTTTCTTGTGGGAAAAATTAAAAAAGAAAAATTATAATGTAATAGATAATATAAAGCAAGTTTTCATTCCATTTAGCAAGGGTGTTTTACTGCTCATATTAACAAACCCTGTATAAGAAACTAATGCAAGAGCTGTTTACATAGTAATTGTAATAGTACTCACAAAAACTGTATCTTATTTTCCAGATCCTTCCTTTCTTTTGTGTGGATGTCCAGCTGGGAGCGATCTTCTGCTTCTCTAGTCATTTTGGACACCACCTGTTTGACCTCGTCAAGCTCCCCCTGCAACTCCCATCTCTTTCTCTTTTCTTCATCAATTTCTTCTAACATCTTTAGAAGGGATCAAGGATAGAGTTTATTAATGTTATGAAACTGGTAGGTAGATGAATAGAGCATACAATATGGGAAGAAACAAGCCAAAATAGTCTCCTCCTGGCTAAAGATTTGAACTCTAAAACTTTATGTTGTCACCTCGAGTGCCCTAACAATAACACCATCAGGCATGAAGAGCAATAATCAACATGACTCACCGTTTTGGTGTTAACCTGTGCCTCCTCTGCTAGAATCTTCTCCTCTAATTGGGCCACCTCCTCCTTTATAGTATCCAGATTGGTATAGGAAAACTTATTTTCAGTCCACATCAGTTTCTGCTTCACCTGTCTCATCTTTAGGTTCACCTCATTAACCTCGGTGCTTTTGCTCTTAATCTTGTACTGTAAGGCAGCTTCCTGAGACCTGGTGACAAACATTTATGTCATGAGAACGGACTGTTAACAGGAGAATCACGAAAGTATAACTGTCTTCGTTTTGCTTTAATCAATAGAGAGATGATAAACACTGAATCATGTGACTAAAATATACAATTTAATGATATAATCTCTTGCAAAATTCTCAAGCATGTTCCATTCCAGGACACATTTCAATAAAAACACCCAATCATTTTCATCAATTGCTAACAAATAGTAATAACACAAATATGCTTTCTCTGTTCAGTATATGTGGTCTTAATCTTTAAAGAAGATTTCAAAGTACAGTACGCTCTCATCTTTGGAAACCTATTTAGACTGCCTAAATATCATAAAATCTAAGTTGCCAAAAGTTATTTACATTCCAGTCTGGTCTCTTAAACTTTCTTCACAGACTCTTCTTCCTTCAATCCCTTAACCAAAACACCTCTTAACAATTTCCTTTCACCCATTCCACCACACCAAACATCACTCCATTTGGACAAGTTCTCTCTCTCTCTCTCTCTCTCTCTCTCTCTCTCTCTCTCTCTCTCTCTCTCTCTCTCTCTCTCTCTCTCTCTCTCTCTCTCTCTCTATCTCTCACACACTCTCTCTCTCTCTCTCTCTCTCTCTCTCTCTCTCTCTCTCTCTCTCTCTCTCTCTCTCTCTCTCTTTGGCGGTAAAGTAATATGCACTGAATACCGATAAAATTCAGGAGGATATAAACAAACTAATCAATTGGAGTGAGAAATGGTTAATGTCATTTAATACAGACAAATGTAAGGTTATGCATATTGGCGATAAAAATCCAAATTTTGAATAAAAAATGCATGAACAGGAGCTCAATAACATCAAAACAAGAAAAGGAATTTGGTGTAATCATTAAGGGGACCACCTGGTCTAAATTTTTTATTTTATTGATTGGATTATTGTTATAATTTTTTTTCACAAGTTAAGGACACCATAAAGATCATTTCTAGCCCATAAAACCTAATCTGTGACCCTTTCATTTTACATCCCTTTCAAAAACTTAAAATTCCTACGAGTCCTGTAATAATTCCTCTACTTGCATGAAATTTTTTTTGGCGTAAGGACTTGGTTCTAACCTTCAACAAAATAGAGAAAAATTTTTTTAAAAGTTTTTTTTTGAGTCATGTGAATTTTCAAAATTTTGAGTTTTGATATCTTCAAAGGCAAACAAAAAAATTTGATCCTTTCAGATATAAAAAAAAGCTTTCTATTTTATCAATCAGACAGGTTTAGGCATATTGTGTATATTTTTTCATTGAAATTGGTTTAAAAATGGTGGAGGAGTAGTAGTGTGAAGGTATATAACTTATGTTTTGAGATATGGGCCTGCAAAGTTTTCACAAACTATTACTCGTATATAGTCAGCCATAAGTAAGTGATATCATGGTTTTTATTTCTTCATTTATTAGTTGTGAACACTCCTAATAGAGAAGATAATAATGCCACGGAGGGAGGGAGGCATGCATCTACTTACCGTAGATTATCAATATCTGTCTGTAACTCTACTTCATTCTGTTCAAATTCCTTCTTCCTGGTTTGCAGGTTGGTCTGCTGTCGCTTCAAATTTTTCATAAGGAGGGACAACACTGCCTCTGATTCTTGGTCACAGAACTCCGTCACATTCTTGAACTCTGGAAAATAACCTTTAAATGAGCTTTTTTTTCTTTTTTCTTTTGAGAACAGGAGGGACTCCATCCGGACCGTAAGCCTTCCGAGAATCAAGGCCAGAGAGGGCATGGAAAACGTCATAATGAAAAATTATAATTTTAGAGATGAGGTAGTCAGAGGGTGGAGGAGTAGGAGGAATATGCCCAGTATCATCCAAAGTAGAGTTGGTAGCAAAGGTTTGAGCAAAGAGACATTGAAGTCTTAGCCAGATGGTAGAAAATTCTGAAGATTCAAGATTGTGGGCACAAGAGCAAGTAATGTCGTTATGCACATATGCGCAATAGTCAGCTTTGGATTGAAAATGAGGATAGAGAAAGTAGGAGGGAACAGAGAAGGGGCTGCTGTCAGTAGTCACAGACAACTGTGTTTCAGTTAGGAAGAGAAGATGAGGTTTAGTGGAGGAGAGATGGTGTTCCACAGATTGGAAATTAGATCTAAGGCCACGAATGTTGCAGAAATCGTAAAAGTATTAGAGGAAGTGTCAAGACACCCAAGGTCGTCAGCAGAAGGGCAATCCGAGCTGGGGACATTTGTGGTCCCCTCCCCAGATGGGGACTCCGAGGCTGGGTGTTGTGAAGCCATTTTAAAAATTTTGAGTTGAAGAGAATGTAAAAGTGTAAGTTGCAGTAATGTTATGTAGGTAGTAGAAGAAGTTGTCTTTAGAGGGCAGGCTGCAGCTGCTCTCTTGTGTAAATGAGACACTAAGCCTAAGGGAACCAGGAAGAGAGGACACGGGGAATCACTCAGTCTGCAGCACCGCCTACGTCCCCGTAAGTACTTCTCCTGGAGTATTCCACCGGGCGGCAGGTGCTCTCTTCACATAAACTATCACATAATTCAGATCCTTTATACATCAAAAATCTCTTTAGAAGGAAATTTGTTTTCTACCTGATAAAGAAAACTCCTGAACAAGGTCAGCCATTGAGGTGTTCCTCCAAGTAAGTTCCCTCTTGTGAGCTAAGTGAGCAGCCTCCAGCTCACCCTGCTTTCTCTGGGCTCGGGCTGACTCCTCCTGTTTCTCTTGCATCTCCTTCTCCACCTCACGAGCTTCAGACGTTAACTGAAAAAAACATTAAAGAAAAGAAAATTTATGATATTTTACACCATTCTCTCCCTATCCTAAAGACATCTAAGAATCACAAATAATCTTTTCTATTCACATTATCCAGTAATAGAGGGTTGAAACTGGACCTTATGTACAGTTGCAATACCAAATAATGTTACAATTTTTGGAAAAATTTTGAAAGCAATAACTGGCAACTATACAATAGAAAGGATTCATTACTAAATCATTTACTTACTGAAATCCACAAGTCTATCTTGGAATGCATATTGCATGGTAAATTTTAATGGACACACTATTATCCTGATCATTATCATCAGCCTCTTTGATTCCACTGCAGGAGAAGGGCCTACCCAAACCTTCTTCACCAATCTCTATTAGCCTTTCCACTAAAGTCAAACTAGCCTATCTTGAGTTCTCAGCTGGCTCAGAGGTCACAGAGTTCACTCTGTTACAGTCGGCCCTTGGGGGGCCGACTGTATATGTTTTTTGCACCCAAACTAACGGTTTCTCAACTAATGAGGATTTTTGTCACTTAAAATCGTTAGTAGTGAGGTTGTACTGTATATGGGAAGAAAGCAGCTATAGAGTGAGGGGTCAGTGATATAATATTGAGAAAGAGGGAAGCTGAATGAATGAGAGGCCTGATGCATGCAAAGATTAGTATATAGCCAGGAAGTGGAAATTCTTCAGCCATGAGATATCTCTTTGGTGGTATTTCAAAAAAATATTTGCCAGAATGCATAAATAATCTCACCTGCCGCTTTTGTCTTTCAGCTTCCTTTAAGTTCTTCTCAAAGTCAGAAATCATGTCAAAAAGCTCACTGTCAGAACAACTAAACTGTTCTGTTAGAGATTCTCTCAGTTCTTCTTGAATTTGCCTTAGTGATTTCAGCTGATGTATTTTTCCATCTGAAAGCAAACTTCAAGATTATAACAATATCAAAAGAATCAATAGATTTTCTTTCACTATCCCCATTCCTACCTCCCATTATTGAAATAATGGATTTGGGAAAGTAAGTGAGAAAAAATGTGATTATCATTTAATATTTACTTGTATAATATCCATATACTTTTGTAGGACTAAGGTGTGGAATGAAAGGCAAATTCAAATATCCAAGTGATTGATATAATTTACATGAAAAATGTCTGAGGTGTGTGAAATTGATGGTAACAGTAATAAAAATGTGTAAAACAGATCTGGTAAGTCAATTAAAGGAGAAGGAATGAGATATGGAGTGGCTGATGGGATTAAATACACCACTGTAAAATGGTTTGTTCTAAGACTAATAATTACGCAGTAAAATGAAACCGTATCTTTTTTCCAAAACATGACTTTCTTCCTCATTTTCTCGTCAAAATATGGAGGAAAAACAGTGATGGAATGTTTGTGTCTGATATGTGATCTTGCATGGAGATACAGAAAAATACCAGATGAATGGAAGAAGGTAATTATTGTAACCGTACATAAGGTAAAGGTAGTAAAGATGAGTGTTATAATTATAAAGGGATAAATTTGCTTAGTGTGTCAGGGGAAGTTCAGTCAGTGTTACCCTTGGAGCAGAATCACAGTTGTCAGTTTAAAATCTCAAGACAACCACTTGTGTTTGCTGTGCACTATCTTTCAATTATACCTCACAATCTTTCTAATCAGTGCAATCAACCTGATCAATGAACTATTCATATAACCATAGAAATAAATTTACATCTTCTTTATGGATATTTCTTAATTACTTTCTAAATCTATTCCTACTCCTCTCTTTTTCTCATCTGTTATCTTTCTTAATCTGATGGAAAATACTGTGCCATAGACTTCAGTTAAGCCAGCATATTTAAGTAAAGAAATCCCTTATGAAACTTAGTTCTCAGATTTTTGAACTAATTTTGGAGAAAAAAAAGTTATATGAAAAAATATAAAAAAGGCTTGCAATATCTCGGTAAGAAATTTAAATAGCATACTTAATTCTCCCCTGATAACAGCCAAGTCATCCTCCACTTTGGCAATTTCCTTCAGTCGCCGGAGCAAGGGTGTCATTTCAATTGCCATCTGATCTTTTTCATTAGTGAAAATCTTCATTTGTTCCTCAGAATTCTCCAAATCAACCTGCTTACGGCTGGCCTCATCCTTGAGTTGTCGAAGAAGGTCTAGATGGATTTTCATGTTTTTCACATCTGGGGAAATGAACAATAAAAAGTTTGTGAATTCTTCAGTTTTTTTTACACTAAAATAATATGCCTGACCAGAAGGACAATTCCTCAACCTCACAACAGCATATAAGATGCACCCCCATTTCAGTAGGTCATATGCAGGAAAAAAAAAGTTTTTACTGCATCTAAGCATATAGAGGTTTAAAGCAAGCAAGCAGTACATTATAAAAGATTAACAATAGCAAGATTACAGTAATAAAACAATTCAAAACACTAAAAAGAACTACAGCAGTAAATAAAAACATTACAAAATCACTTTAGCTATAGCAGAAAACATTACCGTATATAAAAAGCAAGCAGTATAGTTGAAGAAAAAGCAAGAAATCACTAAAGCACAAAATAAAAACATTAGAAAAGCACCTTAGCTATAGCAGAAAATATTACTGTATGTAAAAATCAAGCTAGCAGTACAAGACAAGACAAAACAAAGCAGAAAACATTTTAAAAATTTTAAAAGCTGGAAAAACCATCTGAATAAAGCTACCATTACAGCTGAACATGAATCAAAACGCACATTTACGGTTCTATAACAAAAACTTTAATTAACTTCAAAGCCAGAAAAATTTTCATCATCAAAGCCTAAAAATTCGTCATCACTACTGCTGGTACCACTGTTGATATCACTGTCTTCAAATAATGTCTTGTCCTCTGTCCCATCAAGGATGCTAATGCCACACTTTTTATAAAAGACTTCACAATTATTTAACTTCTTACATTTTCCCAAGATTTCTTCACCCACTCACACACTTGTGCAATGGTGGGCCACTTCCTTCTTCCTGTCATGATGTAGATCTCCCATGCACTTGTTCCAATGTTATCACATGGTTGGTTTAAATGGCTTATTCACAGACACATCTAAAGGCTGCAGTTGGCTCATTAGTCCATCAGGAATGACAGCTAACTTGGTCTTCAATTCTTCCACTTTATATACAAACTGGCAACTGATCCTGCTGTTCCAGACTAACAGTCACTCACTACTTGCACAAGCAAAACACAACATTCCCAGATAGGCGGTGTCTTGGAAGTCATTGGTGTTTATGATAGTTCTTTTTTGTGTGTGTAAC
Organism: Metacarcinus magister; assembly: GCA_029783475.1. Taxonomy (NCBI): domain Eukaryota; kingdom Metazoa; phylum Arthropoda; class Malacostraca; order Decapoda; family Cancridae; genus Metacarcinus; species Metacarcinus magister. Next base: position 10,752,019 of record JAPQNM010000016.1, read on the forward strand.
AATAATAATAATAATAATAACGTCATTAAAGTAAATAATATTATTATGAAGTTAGGCTAGGTAGTACTGACAATCTGGTGTACAACTAGCCAACAGTAATGAGCGTCGGGGATAACATTAGCTTACGGGAGGCTTCACCTTCGCATATAAGACCAGGTTTTTTTTTTTTCTAACCATTTATTTTGGAAAAAAAGTGTTTTATATGCTGTCAAATATGGTATATGTTACTCTGGTGATCAGTTGTCATGTATTACCATTACCAAGTCTTTCTCTTTTTCTACTATTGATATAATATTGTCCTAACTGTGGTACTCCACTTTTCACTTTCCTCCATTCTGATTTTTCATCTGTTACTACTGTTCCCATTTCCTTTCCTTTCAGGTAGTCTTCCATCCAGTTCTTTAATGTTCCTTACAATCCTCCAACGTATTCCATTTCCATAGTAATCTCCTGTGTGGAACCTTATCAAATGCATTTTTAAAATCTGAATATATGCAATCTGCCCATCCATCACGTTCTTGCGTTATATCTATCACTCTTGAGTAAAAACTTAATAAATTGGTGACACATGACCTTCCTGTTCTGAGTCCAAATTGTCTATCTGATATAGTTCCTTCTCTTTCTAAAAACGCAATCCATTGTTTCTTGATGACTTTCTTACATATCTTGCATACTATGCTGCTCAAAAACACTGATCTATAATCAAGTGGTTTTTCTTTATTTCCATTCTTGAAAATAGGCATTATATCAGCTCTTTTCCATTTTGGGGGGACTTTTCCTGTTTTTAGAGAACACTCAATTATATCATGAATTGGATCAGCCATTTCTTGTCTCCACTCTTTTAAGATGTATCCTGATACTCCATCTGGTCTTATTGCCTTTTTTTTATCTAACTCCTTGATTTCCTTTATCTCTTCTCTATTAATCTTGATTTCCAACATCTCATCTTTTTCTTTTGTCTCTGGTTTTTTAAATTCGGGTTCTGTTTTAAACACTTTCAGAACAATTTTGTTCAGTATTTCACTAACTTCCTTAAGGTCCTCATATGCGTCCTTATTTTCCTTCAACCGAGCTACACTTTCTTTATGTTCTAATTAATGCCAATGATACTGTATCATACGAATTTCCATGATCTATCTATATATCTAAAGTTTATGATGCCTTGTCCCCCAAGGGGATGGCCACAGAAGGGCCTCCACCTCTCCCTAACCACACACTCCCTACTTGCTTGTTCAAGCCATCTTCCTCTATCAGCACCTCTTTCACAAGCAAACAAGATGCAGATGAATGGAACCTATGCCATTATCAAGAATAT
>JAPQNM010000016.1:10758333-10765833 GCA_029783475.1 Metacarcinus magister
GTGTACACAAGCTATACAAAAAGCAAGGTAACAAAAGTTTAAATGATTCTCAACACTCAATATGATGGAATTCTTTACAATAAAACAAGTTTGGTGCAACTAATATTAAGAAGAATCTAATCTTAATAAATGCCCTTTTATTCTTTCTAAAAATATTAGTAGTTATTAAAAGTCTTTCAACTTACAGTTTTGCCACAGCCATTTTGTCCCAAAATGAGGGTAAGGGGAGTAGAGAACTCTATCATCTTTGGTTCATCAGGTCCAAAACTCCTCATTCCAAGAACTGACAGCTTCTTTATATGAGACATGTTTGCAGAGCCTGAAAATATACAAAATCCAACACAATCAATGTTATAATTATCCTATCTCAAAAAATTAGTGATAATCCATCATTATCTTATCACCCTGATGATGATGAGTAATATGTCATGGAACATTTAAATCTCCTACCTAAACAAGATCAGGGGAAATTAATACCCACAAATTAGATCATATACCTAAATTAGGGGATTATTAATGGCAAAGATGTGCTGTGGCAGGCCAGTCAATATTGACCAACCTTCACTTGGAGCTTGATCATTATGGTCTCATTGGGAAGGAGTCGGTACATTGAGTGTAGTGTCAAGGGTTCGATCCCAGCCACATTTATTTACTCCTAGAGATCAATTTCTCAGTGCCAGGCTACACGGCAATCTGCAGGACATCAAACTCGGTGCCAGACCAGGTGGCCCTAATGAATCGGGATACCTGGTTTGGAAGCAGCCGTGGACCACCACGACTGTGAGGCACAGACCTCTAAACGATACCAAGTAAACCAAGTAAGTAAGACAATTGGTATTATTAGACCAAAGTTTTCCTCCTTTTGTCCATTAAAACGTGTGTGTGTGTGTGTGTGTGTGTGTGTGTGTGTGTATTTACCTAATTGTAGTATACAGGGTCTGAGCTACACTCGTGTGGTCCTGTCTCCGTATATATATATTTGTTCAGTTTTTCCTTCAGTCGATCTACATTTTTTTTCATTATCACCTCTTCCTTCAGTCCATTCCAAGTATTTATACTTCTTTGGGGAAAACTGTACTTTTTTTTGCATCGTTCAAGCAAATTCCTTTTAGCAATTTTTTCTTGTGTCCCCTCAAATTAGCAGAGCGCACCCTATGAATGAAAGAGTTTATCAATTCTTTAAAAGTGCTGGTGAACTCTACACCCTTACAAATTATGAATAAGGTAAGTTTGGCTCAATTTTTTAAGCTCTAATCTGCCTGTAAAAGCTTATGTTTAGTTAGGTTAGCTTAGCTTATGTTACGTTAGGTTTTGTTTTGTTTATTAAGCTTGGTTAGGTTTAGTTAAGTTTGGTTAGGTTGGGTTGGGTTGGGTTAGGCTTGATTGGGTTTATTTAACTGCACCTCTGGGAAGGTTATGGTAACAAAGCAATTTTTTTCAGATTGATTTTGATGGTTTTTAATTAAGCACAGCTTACAGGTACGGCAGCCATACCTGTAAATGCTCGTTTATAGATACGGCACGTGCCTAACTTTTGGGTAATAAAATATAAAAAGCTTATATAACCCAACCTAACTGAACCAAACCATACCTAACCAAACCTAACATAACCTAATCTAACCATTACCTAACAAATGCCGTATCCTCTTGTGCTCGCTTATAGATACGGCACGTGCCTAACTTTTGAGTAAAAAGCTTATATAACCGAACCAAACCATACCTAACACAACATAATCAACCAAACATAGCTTGAAAGATGCTTTACCAGGTAAATTATAAGGCCGTAGGAATAGCGGATGACAACGCGGTATGACTGCCATATCTCTAAGTACTTTGTTTTAATTAATCTGACTTTTTTTTGTGGCAATCTTTACCTTCCAATTATTGAGGGAGGAAAAAAAAAAGGCTGCATGGCATGACAAACTAACATCAGATTAATTCAAAACACATCAAAATCTATCAGAAAACAGGGAAATTCTGGATATTAGGTCCGTGTCATGTACAAACATGAAACTCACATATCATGTAGAAGACTCGGTAATCGTGCCGTAAACCTAAAAAAAATGAGGTGCCCGCTTCTAGTGTGGCCGTAATAGCACTCGAGAGTGTGGCGAAATTCAACAGTTTCTAAGTCCAGTGAGCTCTGCACCAGTCAAAAGTAAACATTGAAATAATTTTCTATTGTTTATGACTGGGATTTGTGGGTAGCAGCATATAAGAATTTCATGATATCTATAGAACTGAACCCCCCAATCGCGCTGCCACTTGTGACTGCCATTCGGCTAGGTTAGGTTATGCTAGGTTAGGTTAGGTTAATGTCCTAGCGGTGTGGTCCAGGAGGGGGCGCACTGCTAGATTAGGTTAGGGAAATTCGAAATTTTCAGGGAAATTTTCTTAGATTTTTGAAGGCCCATATTTCGCTTATTTTTCATCCCCCCCAAAAAAAAACCCAGATTCCCCATGGGCCCCCAAGCTTGTTTGAAGGGATAGGGGGGGTTGTTGGGGAATCGCGGAGGCGGACTTAATATACAGAAATACCGAAAATAGTTTTGTCCCAAATAGTGAGTGGTTCAAGAATTTAATCTTTACCAAAAATAGTTTTGTCCAAAATAGTAGTTAAAGAAACGAATCTTTACCAAAGTTACGAAAGTGATACATCAATAGCAACATAAACGATATACTGAATTGTAACGTTGTTGATTGGCACATAGAGGTAAGAACCATACCATGTTGACATGCCAGTACTACCATGAGTTACCCTCACATCTTTCAAGACGTGAAGGTATGTACCTTCTCACGTGCCTTAAACTTCCATGTTATCCCTAGCTGTCAATAATAACTAAATGACATTAGGAAACATGCTTGAATATAAGTACAAGCCTGATAACTTACAGCAGTAATCTGGGTGTAGTAGACAAAAAAATTGGATAGTCCCGCCAAACTTCTTGAGTTCAGCCGCCGCGCCACTCTCATCACAGCCTCACATTGATGATCATGATGGCTCTACACCGACCATCTTCACCCAGGAATGAAAATACAAGCATATATTGAAGATAATAATGATTATAGTAACAATAATGATTATAAAAATAAAAATAAACAATAATGATAGTAATAACAATAATATTGATACTACTACTACTACTACTACTACTACTACTACTTTTATACTAGGCTACTACTACTACTACTACTACTACTACTACTACTACTACTACTACTTCTACTACTACTACTACTACTACTACTACTACTACTACTACTACTTCTACTACTACTACTACTACTACTACTACTACTACTACTACTACTTCATGTAGTTGTTAGAATAATTTAATTCTCTAGCCTACAAAAACAAGGCCAGTGTCAAAACGACAAGTTTTCTCAACGCCGTATTTTTGGAGAGGCAGACAAAGGGACGGGCTGCAAGAGGAAAGGAAAAGTGATTAAAGGGTAGATAGTTCTTTGGCTTTTTAGGAGGATGCGTGGATGAGGACGCAAGGGGAGGGGACGGGCTAGTATATAAAGTGAAGCTTCATCCTGACTGCGCCATTCTCCACACCACCGCTGCTGCTGTTACCATGAGGGCTCTGGTTAGTGTTTTTACCTTTTTTACCACGTAAATTTCCTATGTTGTATACATTACTAGATAGGTACATAATTTGGATGTAGTGTGCTCCTGTGGAGAGACAAGTGAAGGGTTTTTGTTTTATGGTAAGACATGTGTCCGGTTGAAGACTGATTCTTCGCTCCTTCTCTAGCTTGTTGTCGTGGCTGTGATAAGCTGTGGTGCTGCACCAGTAAAACACCAACTATGGAAAACCTACCTAAACTTAGAAAAATCAAATCCAACAGTGCTTAGGATACCAAGGCCGGGCATCAACTACGTCGACAATCACGATATAAAGCATGAGCATGTAGTGTCGAAGCCCATGGCCGATTCTCCTGTGCCTTCTCCCGTTGTAGTGAAGCTCTTCGACACTCCTCCCGCCGAGGAAAATGCGCCGCTAGAGTTGCTAGGCTCCGCTCATCAGAAGTCCCCCATCCCTGTTCCTGTCCCCGTCCTCGTGAGACTAGAGCCTGTCGAAAGTCACGAAGATATAACTCTTCCTGTTCCTGGCAAGAACTTGGTATTTGACGAGCCTATCAATACTCAGCAAGATGTCAAAAGCCAAATTGTCTCTCCAATGGTGGTGACGGTGGCTGCCCCAGAGCCCATGGAAGCACCAGAGCCCCCTATGCCTTCCCTTGGTGCACCATTCGTAGGCGGTCAGTTCCACACCCAGGATGAGCTGAAACAGTACTCATTCGGTCACTGGGGCGGCCCTAGCACTCGTGTGGAGACCAAGGATGCCCTGGAGCGCACTCATGGCAGCTTCGCTTACATCAATCCTGTAGGGGACGTGCACATGAGGAAATATGCAGCGGGCCCCGGCATGGGTTTCAAGGTGGTTGCCTCAGACCTGGTCGTCGACACGCCAGAGGTGGCCTACCTTAAGGCCGTTCACGAACAAGCTCATCTCACCTTTTTGTCTTTCAGAAAGGAAATCGCCTGAACCTTACGATCTGTTGTGCATAATGTGGATAGCAAGTTGTGTGTGACGAATAAAGTGTTTAATGTGTTATTTTGTTTCCTCTCTAACTATAGCTACTTCCTCGGTGAAAATAATATTGATTAATACTGTATGCAAAAATAGTAAGATTATTACTTGAATCTCTCTCTCTCTCTCTCTCTCTCTCTCTCTCTCTCTCTCTCTCTCTCTCTCTCTCTCTCTCTCTCTCTCTCTCTCTCTCTCTCTCTGTGTGTGTGTGTGTGTGTGTGTATATATATATATATATATATATATATATATATATATATATATATATATATAAAATTTTCACTGTGTATGTGTATCTGTGTGTGTGTGTGTGTGCATGTGTGTGTGTGTGTGTGTGTGTTCTAACTGTTCTGTCGGAGGTGGTGGCTGAGTGTAGATGTTTTGTCACCACTTTGTATACATTGTTCATTCCTGTATGATCGACGTATTACAATATGCTTGGCATATTAATTTTCCAGTCAAGTATTTCAGCTATCTCAATGCACTGTTTTCTACGTGCTCTGCTATATCCAAGAAGTAGTCATAGTTGGTGTGATTGACCCCTCTTTAATGCCTGTCCCGCGTAGTCTTCACAGGTATGTACAGGTTGGGCCCCAAGTAAGTACGCTTCCTTCTCACTACGACCAGCGCGTCAGGAACTGAGATGCACTGATCTCAACCAAGGTCAGTTAATCACACCCACGGTCTGCAATCCAATACTCATATATCTTTACTTGTTTTTATTGATCGTTGGCATATATACGTGGGAAAATAAAACTGTTTATTTGAATATATATGCTATGTTGAAATGTATCGCTAAATTAGCTATATTTTATGTAGTTATAGTGCAACAAAATGCCGCAATACAGTATTATTGCTTGAAGTATGAGACTTAATGAGTTGATGTGGTGAGGACGTGAGGGCGCGGCAAGGAAGCGGGCGTGGCGCTGTTTGATAGATGTTTTCAAGGTCTTCACGTATTTCCTGTTTAATTACTTATTTTTTGGAGGGGGCAGCGGGTGCGATGCAAGTCGTCATGAACATCACCTTACTCTAATGTTCAATGTGAATATGATGATACTGAGGTATATATATATATATATATATATATATATATATATATATATATATATATATGTATATATATATATATATATATATATATATATATATATATATATGCTGACCCAGTGGCTTGGAGGAAAATGACTCGTCTGTTGGGAGACTATTGTTAACCTGGGAGGCCTGTCGTTGACTAGCGCTTAGGTATAACTAATATTAAGATATTTTTCTCCCTAGTGTTCTTTATCGTTGTTTGTGTTTAGCCTTAGTTATTATTAATTATTTAGACTTAGCTATTATTTTGTAAGTGTTTAGACTTGGTTATTATTAGGATAAGTGGTTAAGGTTTATTGGTCTTGTTTATGCACATTATTTAGACATTGTCAGCACATTACATGCACTAGGATATAATAACCTTTAGTATTATAAGTACATTTTTTATATAAAGTTATTCCTTATTCTAACCTGCAAAACACGTAACAAAATGGCGACCGTGACAGGACTTAAGCTTTAATAGTTAAGCAGGCAAACAGTCATCCAATCCTAATTATTTACTATCATTATAGGCTTTGTGGCAAAGCGTCCGGTAATTAGTTAGCGTGCCTAATAAAACACTTCTGTGCAATTAAAATCCGTCAATCAGTAAATCTGAGCAAGAAGACACCGGTATCTTGGATATTTGCACTTCACTCGGAACAAATCGTGAATTCACTCTTAGCTCCAATCGCTAATCTCACTTGGGTAGTTTGAAGTAATTATACTTCGTCATTCCCATCCTAATGTTTCTTTCGGAGGTCGTTGAGAGTTGATCAGGTTCACGTATTAATACTAGCAGGAGTGTTACTTACGTCCCTCGCCATTTCATTCGTCCCTAACCTGCATTAATTCTCAACACCTTAATCTTAATCCTCTTTTCTGCGAATATTTCATCATGGCGCCACTTTTCAGTCTGGAAGTATTTGTGGAAAATCCCTCCTATGAACAACTTATAGATATAAGGAAGGTAGATTGGGCATCCATTGCTCACCATTATGGAATCCCAATAACTATTTCAATGCGTAAGGAGCCAATGAAGAACTTGATTGTTGAATCCTTAGAGTCACAAATATTGCCTGAAGCGACTCTCCAAACACTAACACCAGTAGGCTTTCCTCACGAAAGTGACATAGGCGAGCAAACAACACACAGTCCAGTAGTAGGTGCAACAGCTCTAGACTCTGAAAAGATATTTGAGTTAGAAAAAAAAAAATACAACATCAGAAGCAGCATTTAGAAGTCGAAAGAGAAAGGCAGCATTTAGAAGTCGAAAGAGAAAGGCAGCATTTAGAAGTCGAAAGAGAAAGGCAGCATTTAGAAGTCGAAAGAGAAAGGCAGCATTTAGAAGTCGAAAGAGAAAGGCAGCATTTAGAAGTCGAAAGAGAAAAGCGGCATCGGAAGATAAGAAAACACAAGTCGAGTTAGAAATAAAGAAAAACAAGGATGAGGAAGAGAAACTTATAATTATTATTATTATTATTGTTATTGTTATTTTTGTTATTGTTATTGTTATTACTATTGTTATTATTATTATTATTATTATTATTGTTATTATTTTTTTCTTCATTTTATCATTATTAAAATTATTATTATTATTATAATTATTATTATTATTATAATTATTATTATAATTATTATTATTATTATTATTATTATTATCATTATTATTATTATCATTGTTATTATCATTATTATTATCATTATTATTATTAGTTGTTGTAGTAGTATTAGTGGTATTAGTAGTAATAGTGTTGTAGTAGTAGTAATAACTGTAGGAGTAGCAAGGTTGTTAATATTGTTGTTTTTTATTGTAACGATGGTG
>JAPQNM010000016.1:10770833-10795833 GCA_029783475.1 Metacarcinus magister
AAACACACAAAAAGATTCATATTTCTTTCTGTAATTTAGCGGCATAACTGGTTGAGGTGATATGAACAAGTTTCTGAGGTTCAAATTGCAGTGCATTATAAAGGTTAGGAGATATCGAGTGGTTAAGGAAACAAATCTTTACCCAGTGTAGTAGGAGGTGTTCTGAGGTGTCTGGTTGTCAGTGGTTGGCGCCGTTAATTAAAAAGTAAACTTCGTTAATCTGTTAACCAAAAAATTAACTTCAATAACTGTTAATCAGTTAATTCCATAAAAATGTAACGGAAGTTATCGATAAACCGTTAACGTTAATTTTTATTATATTTTTATTATCGAGTCCCCGCCCGGGCCCGTGATGCTTAAGCTGTTTACTGGGAGGAACTGCTGTGGTCGGGCACCACAGTGGGGCAGCCGTGGTCCACCACGACTGTGAGGTATAGACCTCTAAACAAAAACCAAACAAGCAAACCAAGCAAACACTTTTGAAAAGTGCCAAAACTATAAAATTAGCCTTCATGGGGTTATTTAAGGGCTGTAGAACCAAAAATTTTTAGTTTTTTTGCTTTAGAGTTAAAAAAGGGCAGATTTTATAGTTTTAACTTTTAAAAAAACCTAAAAAAGGCTGATTTCATAGTTTTGGGCCTGTTTTAGGTTTTTAAAGAGTGAAAAAAAACTTAAGTGAAACACAATATTTTATTAAATTTTTGGGTTAGCAGACTTGAGTTAACAGGAATTAAATGTAACAGAAGTTAATTAGTCCGATAATGATTTCCAAAATTAACTTAAGTTAAATTGTTAACTTCGTTAATTAACAATTAATGGATTATTAACGGTTTGGTGCCCACCTTTGCTGGTTGTGTAGGGCAACAAGGGCAGTGAGGGTTGTCTGTCATGCCCAGCTTGTGTAGGTGCAAGCTTAGGCGGCTGTGGCCAATACGGAGTCTGGTGACGGCAGTGTCAATGACACGGCTGGGGGAGTAGGCCCACCAGTGGTGTTGTGTGTCTTGTCTGATGCGTCCAAGTGAGGTGTACTGTAAGGCGTGTGTTTGGTCTGTGTCCCAGTGTAAGTTGCAGGCTGTCTGGAGGTAAGTCAGAAAGTCAGTCTGGTCAGTGGGGAGGTATACAGGGAAAAGGTGGGATTGAATAGCCAGAAGAGGATAGTCGGAGCAGAAGGTAGTGAATGCTGAGGCAGAGGGAATGATGCGTCTGAGGGGGGGCACCTTGTTTTTAGTGTAAATCACAGCAGTGTCTATATGTTCAACCGTCGTGCACATAAATTCTCATCAGCTATTTGCACGACCATCATGTACTTACTTTTTCATTGGCTATTTGCATCCCCAACATTCTACGGGCCTGAGTGCAGGCTTTAACTTAACAAATGACAGGATTTGTGGTTCCTGTGATAGAATGGACTGTGGACCATTGAGTTACATCATTGCAAATGTCTTTTTCCATTTGAAACTGGATTGTAGATTCTACACAGGTTGATATTGTCTCATATATTGTAGGGAGATTGTTTTTTTTTTTAAAGAATTTGCATTTGGAATATATTGTGCAAAATGACGTGAACTGGAAAAAATGAATTTTCATATGGGCTCATAAAATTTCAGAAAAATAATCAACAATAGGTCATTAATTTCTCAGCTTGGGTCTCTTAGCTGACCTAATGTTACTACAGTATGAAATAGTTGTTTGCTTGATGGTAAAGAAAAAGTGACATTTTTATTTGCTTATTTATACAAGTACACGTGTAGCTATATAGAGTCTGAAACAAACACTCGGGTGCTGTCTGTTCTAAATATAGGTTTGGGAATCCTTTGAGTGCCTTGACAATTCATTCCATGATGTGTCGGTTATGATGTTTACACAACATGTACAAGACGGTATGTAGAATAGATATTTGCAAGACGGTCATGTAAATAGCTATCTTGTGTAACTAATCTGTTAGATTCCTTTTATGACTTTTACACAAATTGGGATGTTCAAGAGTCATTTGATTTGATTAGATATTCAAAAAGGATTTGATAAGGTCCCTTATAACAAGCTAATTTCTACATTGCAGACACATGGAATAGGAGAGCATCAATATGCGTGGATAAGAAATTGGTTCTCAGACTGCCAACAACGAGTTGTTTTAAATGGTGAAGTACCTGATTGGCAAAACGTAACTACAGTAAAATCTCGTTTATCTGGCATTCAAAACATCGGCACCCTCAATACAACGGCATGAATCGGCCCAGGCATAAATAGGGTAAAAATTTTGTTTAAATATGGAAAATCTTCAAAAAAATATTTCAAATATACCTACCTACTTCCCTTCACATCTTCATTGGTGAGTACTGGCATCTTTATAATAATCAGTGTGCTTTGTTAGGCTCATAGAAAAAATATTCAGTATGATAGGATGGATTTATCAGGGTTTTGGCCATTCTATAAGAGTAATGGCCATATTAAAAAAAAAACTTCCCCCTTGCGCAGCGGCAGAGTGTTTGTGTATGAAACGGTATTATTAGTCACAAAGAGGGTCTTCGCACAGCGTCTCCAGGGGTTGGACAAAGAGGAAATCTTTTCCATGTGAAGAAGTGCCCAAAAGCACATCTTGTTTCAGTCTACTTATTTTTCTTGATAATCTATTAGTTATTGGTTCTAAGAACATCAAAAGTGTTCTGGGCATCACATGAAATACTGTACTTTGCATGAATCGTTATTTTTCAAATTGTTGAAGACTTCAGTGTTCCTGTACTACTGAGTCCTCTGTACTACAAGAGTCTTTTAGTTCAGGGGTTTTTAATCGTGATATATTTCTATATACGAATGTAATTTCTTTCTGAAAATTAATTTTTTTGCTAAAGCAGTGTTCTTAGCTAGAGATACACCCAAAATAGCCCAACAGCAACAGTTTTATTTGAACTGTGGAAATAATTGACAACACAAACTAGATTGGATGTGTATGAGACAGGTTGTTGAGCAGCCTACGTCAGCCACTCAGGGCTCTGCCACAACCCTCACATCCAGGGATGGCAAAATTGGTACTGACGTACTAGATTTGATACTTTTAGGTGCGCCAAGTACATTTGGTACATCCTACAGGAAAATGCTGAATTTCTGGTAATCTATGAGTCAAGTATGGCTTCACTTGTGCTACAGAGAAGGATGGAATACAACATCCACAGTGCATCCTGTGCAGCACACTCTTCTCCAATGCGAATTGGGACAAGTGTCCTTGTCCCAATGTTCCTCCTGCTCGTATCCATACTTTGGATACGAGCAGAGGAACATTGGGATAAGGACACTAATAAGGAAGAGGATATGAATGATTGTATTGACACTTCTGAGGATTTTGGTAGGCGTAGATTTTTTTTTTTTTTTTTTTCCTTTTTTTTTTACATTAAAAGGGTACTGGCTAAGGGAAAACAAAAATAAGTAAAAAAAAAAAAATCCCGCTTGTCGCCAGACCCTGTAAAGAGGACAGTAGGAGAATAGAAGCAAGGGGTGGAGATCCAGTTAACATTAGAGGTGTCTTGACACTCGTCTTTTGAAAGAGTTTAAGTCATAGGCAGGTGGAAAAACAGACAAAAGAAGAGAGTTCCAGAGTTTACCAGTGTAAGGGATGAAAGAGTGAAGATACTGGTTAACTCTTGCATTAGAAAGATGGACAGAATAAGGATGAGAAGAAGTAGAAAGTCTTGTGCAGCGAGGCCGCGGGAGGGGGGGAGGCATGTTGTTAGCAAGTTCAGAAGAGCAGTCAGCATGAAAATAGCAGTAGAAGATAGATAAAGATGCAACATTGCGGCGGTGACTTAAAGAATCAAGAAAGTCAGTTAGAGGAGTCGAGTTGATGAGGCGAAAAGCTTTAGACTCCACCCTGTTTAAAAGAGCTGTATGAGTTGAGTCCCCCCAGACATGAGAGCCATACTCCATACATGGGCGGATAAGGCCCTTGTACAGAGCAAGCAGCTGAGAGGGAGAGAAAAATGGATGCAGATGCCATAGGACACCTAATTTCTTGGAAGCTGATTTAGCAAGACTAGAGATATGAAATTGCCAGTTTAGATTTTTAGTAAAGGATTGACCGAGTGTGTTTAATGTGGAGGAGAGGGGAAGTTGAGTGTCATTGAAGAAGAGGGGATAGTTATCTGGAAGGTTATGTCAAGTAGATAGTTGTAGAAATTAAGTTTTTGAGGCATTGAGTGAGGGTTAAGTGTGGATAGTGAACAAGCTGTTAATGAAGGTGATTGGGTTTGGTCGTAGGTTAATAGTTTGGGTTCTGTTGGAACAAAGATGTTGAGGCAGGATACATTAAGGTTGGCACCAGTCTTACCTGCCATCGTAGCACAACTGTATTGTAATAAAGCACCACTTCAAAGACACTGATGTAGACGTTGATGCTGTGAATGCAGTTTCTGAAAATGAATTATAAAACTAAACTTTAGTTTGTATTATATTGTACACTAAATGAGGATGTTTCTGACTTTCTGGTTAACTTTTTTTTTTTAACATTTGTGTGAAATTGTAGCAATATCCACAAATCAACTGTTTATTGATATAATTTCATATTAAGCACATTGTATAGGCACAATTTTTAAAGACAGCAAAAAGCAATTATTATCAATAGTTTATTAGAAATCACATGTTTTAAAAATGCAGTGTGACTTATGTGGAATTAAAGCTTTTTCTTAACAGCTGTTTTTATGATTATTGTATACTGGTAAAAGCTATGGATCAGAAATATCACCTATTTAGTAGGCATTCTCAACAATGTAATTATTATTCTATATGCAAATCAATTAGTTTTCTCTTTTATTACTGCTGCCATTGTAGGCATGACATGGAGAATAATTGCTCTCTGTTATCCTGTTGAGAGTCTTAGGCTAACTACAGTTATTATTGAATAAGAACTAGGTAAATTCATGTTTTTGATAAAACATCTGCTCTATTGGGGATAGTAAACATGTTTCTTAAGTAAAAGCACCTGAACTTAAATGTATTATGTATTTTTACAGACGCAGATCATAAAGAGTCTCTTAGGTTGGTAGGTTGAAATATAATTTCCCCTAATACAATACTCCATACTAGAGAAAAATCACTAATACATTAAAGTATAAACTTATAACTTCATACCTATAAATCTATAATACAAAGCATGAACACTAAAAGTAAGTTTCACCAGTTTTTTTTATCTTCTTTAGTGTCTTAATTGTTTTGCAGATAGATTATTAACCTGAATCATCTAATTCCTCTTCTGTGGCTTCCACTTCTCGCTGACTCTGCTGGGATTTCTCTCTGTGGGATATTAAACTTGTCACAGGACCCTGTAGCTCCAGCTGACATTCTTTGCATTTGGCCCTACACCCTTTACCAGATTTTATAGGTATTTTTTCAAAAAGCATGCTGTGCAACTCAGGAGGTGTATTGGCAATGTGTAAATTTAACTACATCAGAACTTGGAGGACAGTGTAGATAACTGAATCCTAAAGCAGTTGGGACTAAGATGAGGGAGGCTATGAAGGATTGTATCAGTTGTAACAGATACAGAGTGTTCTTTTTGTAAGTTTATTAACAAGAACACAGAAATTACTTGAGAGGGACATGGACGTATTCTCAGTAAGAGGGCATTGTCGCAACTGAGGCAAAGGCGGAAATGTGAGCAGAAATGTTAAATTGTTTTTGGCATGGACCGGAAATGACGAATACGGCGTGTAATACAAATAATATATAATTAATTCATAGTGTAACCCGTTACAGGATTGGAAGTTGATAGTAGATCTGTTCTTCTGATAAACAGCCTAACTAATTACCTGAGGTTGTTTTTCATTTGCCAGACTAAATTCTGCGCTTGGGGATTCAGAAACAATGTTCAATATTGTGCCTATCTTCAACATTCAGATTAAGGTATAGTAGGAGTAAAGTAAGCTACCACTAACGCTAATTTTTTTGTTACAGAAAGTGGAGATCACCACCACCACCACCATGAGAGACCAAGTGTATAGGTCGACCACCACACCGGCCCATGGCCATACCAAGAATTGGGTGCCGTCCTTTCTGGCCCAGAGTTCCTCTGGTAGCATGTGGTCCCGCATGCTGGTGCTCATCATCTCTGTCATGTTTGCTGTCATGGGACTGGTCAGTGTCCTGTTTTTGTCACCAAAGCACTCTCTCTCTCTCTCTATCTCTCTCTCTCTCTCTCTCTCTCTCTCTCTCTCTCTCTCTCTCTCTCTCTCTCTCTCTCTCTCTCTCTCTGCTTGCCCTTAAGATAGCTAGAACACAACAGTTCACTTTGGGCAATTTGTAATGTCTAATGAGTTAAAAAACAAAACAAAAAAAAACAGACCTTACAAATTGCCCAAAGGTGAACTGTTGTGTTCTACCTATCTTAAGGGCAAGCAACAATACCTTATATACAGTGCTTGTCATAAATATTGTCGCACCCCTCTCCCACGCTGCGTCATGGATGCGGCGCGATAATGTCCTCACAGACACATTACTCAGCAATCCCAAGTTGTCTTCCCTGATTTTCTTGGCCGATACTCGTGGATTGCGTTCGACTTCAAGGAAAGTTTTTTGGGTGTTTCCTGGTGGTTTCTTCTTGGAGAGCATTTTGTTGCCGCCAAGTTCAGCCATACGCTTCACGGGTCATTGCCAGCTGACACCCGTCTGGTTAGAGATAGCCCGTGTGGAGTGTACAGCCTTGTGGAGAGCTGAGATGGCTATGATGTCATCCCGTGACAAGATCTGGTAGTGCACCATTTTCCAGGAAAACAGCTAAACAGCAGACTAACTGCAAGCCGGCTAGGCAGAGTGATTGACAGGCGCCTATCACTTCTTCCCGCCTTTGGAAGTTGCATGACACCCAGGCTGAGATGCCAGATGTGTAATAATTTAATTTAAAGCACCCGATGCCCGCCAAGGAAAGCGTGCGTGTTTTTATCCTTCAAACGGATACCGTGGTCTCCGACGACAATGTTTATGACGAGCACTGTAGTATTGATTATAAATTTATATAGAAATATATACAAATACATACAAAATATTTACAAAATACAATATTATATATATATATATATATATATATATATATATATATATATATATATATATATACATACAGGAAGTCTTTGCTATACGATAGTTCTTCGGTTTACGTTAAATTCGCAGATACGATACTAGCCAATTAGTACCGTTTTTTCGATTTACGATACTTGATTCGCAGTTACGATATTAAAAAAAGGCGCCAAAATTGGCGTGGCGAGTTGGGCGTGGCCAAATTGGCGTGGTGGCGCATGCAGCCCCAAACACAGTGAAACCTTGTGCCAAACAGTCAACGATCTTGACGTTCTTCAAACATGCCAGCCCATCAACATCAGCTGGACCATCCACTTCAATAGAGCAATCAACTTCAGGTTTTGAATCTCCCGCCTCACCCTCGACCTCCGCCTCACCGCCTACGTCGCCCGCATCAGCTGATCAGATGATTGCATAATTATATTCTTTTCTTTATTCTTTTTTTTATTTTCTTTATTATTTACATTCGATTTGTTTATTTTTACACTAAGTTATGTCTTTATGTATGTATCTGAACCTGAAGGAGTGACTTTGGCAATGTGCTGGAACACATCCTTATCTAATACATGTAAAAATGGGTTCGGTATACGCTATTTCGGTTTTCGATAGGGTTTCAAGGAACGCATTGCTATCGTAAAACGAAGATTTCCTGTATATATATATATATATATATATATATATATATATATATATATATATATATATATATATATATATATATATATATACTCATAACACTTGTCATCTCACTATGTCATTCTTTCTATTGTCAAATCATTTTAGAAATTGTGTTTGACCCTTCAACTATTTCAAATTAAATTTTTTCTTCCCTATTAGACATACCAAATTCATTATACACATAATTACTTTCACTATTCATCTTTCTCACACTACAGGAATTTCTCAGTATCTTTCTTCAACTGCTTTAATCGTTCACTTTACTTCCTCTTGCTTTTTTTGTTTATGTAGCACTTTGGGTAACTTAAGATCCTCTTGCTCAGGTAATGATCATTGTGGGAGCCACCGCATACCAGTCCCTGGAGGCAGGGTCCCTCAAGGAAGTCAACAGCACTGCCTATGTTATCATCTTGTGCCTTGGAGTTCTGATGGAGGTGGCAGCCATTCTTGCAGTAATCTTCTACATGAGGTTAATGTGGGACTGTCAGGGTTGTTGGATTTAAATCAAGTTTATTTTAATCACTGATTTAAATCAAATGAAGAAAATTTTTTCATGGAATGCTGAGATACAGTGTGTTAGAGAAGAGCAGTTTTTAAGTTGTCTTTCAGCCACCTCAGCTTCTAAACAATTTTTTTCTTTTCTTGCAGGAATGTGGGATATTATCTTCCATGTTGTCCTGGCAAGATTGCTCGCATCAGAAAGCGTCTTCATGAAAACCAAATGATGGTTAATGGACAGGTGAGTAGAGTTTCCTCACCAATATATTGGACTGAATTTTTCTTGCTTGAATAACTGTACTAAGATTATTTTTCAACCTTTTATCTTATGATTGCTATGGTTACTGTGTATTGCTTTCTGTTTTACTATGCTACTATCATTTGCACATCTTTATATATTCTTCAAACCAAAAGTCTGTTACTTTAATGAGCTTTAGTTCATGATTACATTAGAATGTTTTTCTTTTTAAAGGCATGTTATTGCAAAACTTTAAATGAAAAGGTAGGAACCATACCAAATGTAAACAAAAATAGGTGCACAGCTCACCCAGGTGTTCATCCTGCCAAACGGGTTGGTAGATAAATGGGTACCTGGGCCCTGGCCCTGTGTCCGGCCTTTGAGCCCGGACACAGGGCCACTATGACATCTTCATAGTGGCCCTGTGTCCGGGCTCAAAGGCCTATTTAATGGGAGATGAGCGCCCGCAGCTACAAGCAGCTACAGTGTGTGTCCCCATTTTACTTACTGATATAAAAATGTGATTAAATCATTAATAAAAAAAAGTCTGAAAGGCCTCCAGAATGCATCCCCATTTTCTCAGTTAAGATAATTATTCACATTGTGCATTTTCACACTGTGTTAACTTCGTGGAACACATCCCTAGAATATAAAAATGTTCTTGTGTACTATATATTTCCTCTTAAGATATGCATTTGAATGTTTTTTGTTTTGCAGATGGTGACAGCAGGAGAGCCAGTGTCAGCCCAGTATTGCCCCCCAACCCAGCCAGGCGTGGGCAGCACCCCTCCTCCACCCTATACTGATGTCTCAGAGGAACAGAGACTCATGGAAGAGAAAACAGATCTTGGGTTAGTAATTTCTGGTCTCTATTCTCTGCCTATTTAGCAGGGCATTGGTACAAAACATTACAAAGGAAGAACAGACAGCAATAGTCCTACTGGACCTAACGAAGCTGTCCATGGGCACACTCTTCTACTAAAATATCTACTTGATAGGGACAAAAAGATAGTTAAGTGAGACTTTTCCCCACCCATCCCTCCCTCCAACTGAAGCCATTTTGTCGACCTTGAAGCAGATCTTGATGCAGTTTCCTTGTGCTGTTAAATATTTTCATATAAGGATTGATTGTAAACATCATACAGTGCTCCCTCCAATTTTGCGATATTCCAATTTTGCGACCGAGACCAATCTCCATTTCCGCAAGCCCAAGTACAGTAAAATGGTCATTTAAATTGATTTTCTTTTGGATAATGATAATGTTTAAGTTTATCTGTATTTTCTTTATTGTAGGATGTATAATTATATGTATTTGTGTACAAACAAAGGCAAAAATATGACTAAAATCACCATAAGGTTAATGAATCCGATTTTGCGAATTCAAATTTTGCGGCTTGCAATGTCGACCAATTTCATGCAAAATTGGAGGGAGCACTGTACTTATAATGTACATTTATCATAGAATACGCTTGTGATTAGTGTTAGCTCTTGCAAGCATCTTTAAGATCACTTGTCAGTGTTGACAAAATTTTACTGTGTACTGTTGTTTCAGAGACGACACTGAGCGCATCTTGGAGGAGGATCCACGAATTGTGTTGACACCACTCAAGCCCCATGAGGAGTGCTAAATCTCTCTTAACCCTGCACTGGGTTACAGCACCTCCCTGTACATCAGGTAAGATAAATTGTCACTCATGTCACATATGCATTCACATATCATAGAAAGTAAGAGTGGAGGATAACTATGAAAGGTAATGCATGAACACTTGATAAAGGAGTTGGCAGCCATCTTTTGAATGTAAATGAGAAAGGTAAAAAGAGACAATACGGTCGGCCCCCCAAGGATGCGGGCAGTACCGGTACGGCACTTATATTCAAAAGGTGCGGTGACAGACTCTACTGTATATTGCGGCCTATAAGTTGAGTTTCTAAGGTCATTTTTTTATGGTCAAAACTAGGGGTCGACTTATGGGGTAGATATAAAATAGCAACCTTTTAGCTTGAAACTGGCAGCATACTTCATCCTCTTAGCTGGAGGCACCATGGGTGATATTTAGCTCAGCTTCTTGAAATGCTCCACGTTAGTCAGGAGAGCTCTGTCAGGCTTGGTGAGTGAAAAGGTAATGAATGCTAGCGAAGCACTAGCCTCAGCGCAGGTTGTCAAGGAGGCGTGGTTGACTGGGTATTTGGGAGAGTTTGTATTTCGCACCTAAACAGCTGTTCGAACGAAATGCTCATCACTAGGTGGCAGCACTAAACAGTCAACCATGATCGTTTTGTTTCTTTTGTTCCAACGTTTGAAGCCGGACTGTAGGTGGTTGGACACTTACCCTTAAGGTTTTAAAAGTAAATATTTGTCCGATATATTGGTGAAACAGGTGAGTACAGTAAAAAGTAAAAACTGACTTTGTTTATGTTGAAATGCTTGAAGTCGGTGGTGTTTTCAATCTGCTTGAATTGTTTTATTTTCTTTACTGTAGATAAAACTTAATTTACAACCAGTACTTAGTGACTCAGGCCGATATTGGGCCAGGCTAAGTAATAGTTTAGGGGGTCGACTTTTCTGCAAGGTAAACCTCTAGTGTACAACATTTTTGGGTCAAATTATAGAAGTTGACTAATGTGCCAGATCGACTTATAAGCCGCAATGTATGGTATGTGCTTTTGTCGAGCAGCCATGTTGTGATGACGTCAGCTCTCTCTCTCTCTCTCTCTCTCTCTCTCTCTCTCTCTCTCTCTCTCTCTCTCTCTCTCTCTCTCTCTCTCTCTCTCTCTCTCATTAGTGAATTTCCCATAGGATATTCTCAAACCCTGAAAATTCCTTGTCTCGGCTACCTCTCTGTAAGGGGGACATAAGCCAGGTATAACCTTAATGTCTTGTCTTGGATACAACTCTTTAAAGGGGATATTAGCTGGGTCTAAAGATGAATAGATAGATAGATATAGATACAGTGCTCCCTCCAATGAAAAAAAGTCCAAAAAGGACGGAGCGAAGGGTCTGGGATGCCTCTCCTCTGTATTCTCTCTATAGGAAAGACAATGTGTAGAGAGGAAGGTAGAGCAATGTTTTCATGAATTATAATCAGTGGTGGGCGGTGTTAATCAAAAAGTTAACTTTGTTAACTGTTAATCCGTTAGCCAAAAAATTAACTTCCATAACCATTAATCAGTTTATTCTTTAAAGATGTAACTAGCCTCCTGCCTAGTACAGTGGTAGCGTTTACTGGGAGGAACTGCTGTGGTCGGGCACCACAGTGGGGCAGTGGTGGTCCACCATGGCTGTGAGGCATAGTCCTCTAAACAAATAACCAATAACAAAAAGAGCTCTAAAAACACCTTTGAAAAGTACCTAAACTATAAAATCAACCTATATATATTTTTTTTAGGGCTTTTGAACCCTAAAACTATAGGTTTTTTTTGCTTTTAGAATGAACTAAAAGCCAGATTTTATAGTTTTAACTTTTAAAACCTAAAAAAGGCTGATTTCATAGTTTTAAGCTTGTTTTAGGTTTCTAAAGGCTATAAGACCCAGAAAAGGGGGAAAAAAACTTAAATGAAACAATATTTGATGAAATTTTTGGATTAGCGGACTTGAGTTAATGGAAGTTAATTAGTCCGATAATGATTTCCAAAGTTAACATAAAGGTTAAATCGTTAACGAAAATGTTAACTTCGTTAATTAATGATTAACAGATTAACGGTTTGGTGCCCACCTTTGATTATAATCATCATGTCTTGGCTATCCTCTTTGATATGTCATATATATATATATATATAGATAGATAGATAGATAGATAGATAGATAGATAGATAGATAGATAGGTCTTACTTTTCAATAGCATATGCTCTACCTGTATTTCATCTCACTGTGATGGAGATTCACCTACTTGGTTGTGTTTACAGCCATGTTTGGTGGAGGATTGCTGCTAGGACAAGACTCCCTCTCCCTGCTGCAGGAAAGGGTGAAACTTGGGTCCTAATTCCTACATTCATCGTCTCAGGAGGCTTGGTGTGTCTGCACCCAGTTAAGTGGATTTTGCTGTGCATTCCCTTACTGTCCAGTGGAGTGCATGGCTGATATATTAGCCTCCAGTTTTTTTTATCATCACTATATGACTGAAATGTGTGGTAGAGGTAGTGTTTATTAAGGGATTTTGTTCAAAACCCCACTACATATATGAAATATTTGTCCTTTATAGAAATAGTTAACTATTTTAGATCCCAGTGTGAAAAAGAAAATAATTTTATCTAAGTCTGAACATTCCAGTTAAATCATTTAATTTTTTGTATTGTATTTAGTGTAGGTTCACCAGATTGGGAACATGTCCACTTGGATTTTAGTACATGAGTACTTGATATCCAGAGTAACTGTTGTTATATAAGAATTGAACTGGGCATCTCTTGGCTGTCCTTGAATATGGTAGTGCAATCACTCACTGCTGAGTCCAGCATCATCCATGACAGGAAAATTGTAGTGCAGTGTTTGCCCGTTATGACATATGCAGAGAAGATTCTTGGTAATAAATTTCAGTATAATAGTTCATCTTCAGTTGAAGATTGTATGAATAAATCCAGAGCCAGGTATCCATCACAAGTGTGCCAAGTGTATTTTTTTTTTACACTGCTTTGCATTAAAAAAAAAAAGCCTATGATTGTTGGTATGTAATTGTTTGTTGCTGCTGGAATCTCTGTAGCGCTGGATCTCTTACTTGGGCTCATGGATGTCATGCTATGGGCTTCTCAATTATGGTAGAAAAGTAATCAGGTAACAATATTTTGCTTCATTCCAAGACACTATATTACTTTTATCATTACCAATATATATATATATATATATATATATATATATATATATATATATATATATATATATATATATATATGTGTGTGTGTGTGTCTGTGTGTGTGTATTTACCTAGTTATAACATACAGGAAAAGAGCTATGCTCGTACTGTCCCGTCTCCAAATCTACTATTATCCAGTTTGCTTTTGAAATCATGTTTATTTCTTGCATTAATCACTTCTGCATCAAGTTTATTCCAGGCTTCTATGCTTCTGTATGGGAAGCTGTATTTTTTCATATTTTTTACATGTAGTACTTTTCAGTTTTTTCTCGTGTCCTCTTGTATTTCTGTCATCCTACACAAACAGATCTTCTCTGTCAATTTTTTCCAGACCCCTTGAGGCTCTATACACAACTATAAAGTCTCCCCTTTCTCTTCTTTTCTCAAGAGTTGGGAGTTTCAGCCTATAAATTCTTTCCTAATACATTAAATCTCTCAGGCTTGGAGCTATTTTTGTAGCTGCTCTTGATATTTTCTCAAGTTTCTTTATATACTTCTTTTTATGTGGTGACCAAATCACTGTCGCATATTCTAACTTTGGTTGAATCAGTGATGTTATCAATTTCTTAATCATCTTAATTTATCCAGATATTTGAAAGCCATTCTTATATTTCTCAGCAGCTGATATGTATCTAGATATTTGAAAGCCATTCTTATATTTCTTAGTATCTGATATGTATCTCTTGTGATTTTATTAATATGTTTCTCTGATGACAAATTATCTGTAATCCATACTCCCAAATATTTTCAACATTTGTTTTGTTTATCCATTAATTTCTCATCAAATACTTTCCTCTTTGTCTCATTCTACTACAGCCTATTTCCAGCACTACACTTTTTGGCATTAAATTCCATTTCCCATAGTTTACTCCATCTGTGAGTCTTATCTAGATCCTTTTGTAAATGCTCACAGTTCCCTTTACTTTCTATTTTTCTAAGTAATTTGGCATCATCTGCAAATAGACTCATATAATTATTCACTCCCTCTGTTATATCATTTACATAGACCAAGAACATCACTGGGGCCAATACTGATCCTTGAGGAACTCCACTTTTCAGACTGCACCATTCTGACTTCTGATTTTTTATTACTGTTCTCATTTCTGTTGCTCAAAAAGGCTTCCATCCATTTTAACAAACCACCCTTCAATCCTTCTACATGTTCTAGTTTCCAGAGCAGTCTCTTGTAAGGTACATGTACATGGACCTTCTTGAGGTCCAGGTAGATGCAATCAACTCACCTCTCTCTTTCTTGTGTAATGCTTGTTTATGTAATTTAATGGTTCTTCTTTGTCTCCTTTATTAATTGGCACAATATTTGCTCTTTTCCAATCAAGCGGGGCTCTGCTCTCTTTTAGTGAATTTTCAATTATACGACTACCAAGTCTCTTTTTCTTACATTTTTCATTATCAACTCTACCTTCAACACCTCTGCCATACCTTCTCCTTTTTCCACCTTCCCCATTATCACATCCTTCTTTCTTAACACCATTACTTCGCCTCCCTTTTTTTTTATTCATGTTTTGCCTCCATACATTGTATTGTCACTCCCCAACTTGCACATCCTCAGAATCACTAAGTTTTGTTTCTACTAAACTAAATATGTCTGGTTTCTTGGTTCTCAGGTAATCATTTATTTCTGATAATGTTGACACTAGCCCATTTATATTTGTGTATGATACAAGCCATTCTTTTCTTTTGAACTGTCTTTTCTTGCTCTTTCTCTTTCTCTTTTAGGTCTAAAACTCTCCAATAGAATTTCTGTTTCTCCTCTTCCCTTTTCATCTTGTTTTTTCTTGATCAATATATTAAATCTGGCTCTTTCTTCCTCAGTCATGTCTTTTCTTTGGCAAATTTTCTTCCAGTTTCCAAATTTTAGATCGAATGTCTTGTGCTGTTGCTTGAGACCTGAACTTAACTTTTAAGGGGTGGGCCCTTCCTTTATATTTCCCTAGCCTGTGTATCTCCTTTAATTCTTCATTTTTTCCAACTCTGAATTTTCTTGTACCATATTAAACACTTCATTAACTACGTTCTTGTCTTCCTGTCATATGTTTTTCTTTGGCAACACTTTTTCTTTAAATTAAATAAACTATCATTTCTTTTTTGCCATTATCACCTTTTCCTTCAGTCCATTCTTAGTATCTATACTTCTTTGGGGAAAACTGTACTTTTTTGTATTGTTCAAGCAAATTCCTTTTTGCAATTTTTTCCTGTGTCCCCTCAAATTTCTAGCCTCTCCTTTTCTTCTCAATATTAGGTCTTTTCTTCTCAATATTAGGTCTTTACTATCTGTTTCCTCAAGATTGTTCATTAATTTATATATTGTGATAAAGTCATCCCTCTCTCTTCTTTCTTTGAGTGTTGTTAAATGCATTTCTTTTAATCTTTCCTCCTATGTTAGGTCTTCCAATTCTGGCGCCATCTTAGTTGCAATTCTCTGTATTCTTTCTAATTTCAACACATGCTTTTTCTTGTGCAGGGACCATATTACTTATGCATATTCCAGTTTTGGTCTGATCATTGTAGTTAAAATTTTTTTCATCATATCTTTATCTAGGAAATGAAAAGCCATCCGTATATTCCTTAGCATCCTGAAAGTGTCACCAAATATTCTATTTATTTTTCTCTGGTGATAAGTTGTCCTGTATTACCACTCCAAAATCTTTCTCTTTTGCAATTGATTTAATATTTTCCCCTAACTTATACGTCCATGAGGGTCTCATTGCACTTTCTCCCATTTTCAATACATGGAATTTTTTTGCATTAAATTCCATTTCCATTGTTTTGCTGTGTATGTGTATGTGTGTGTGTGTGTGTGTGTGTGTGTGTGTGTGTGTGTGTGTGTGTGTGTGTGTGTGTGTTTGGGGGGGGGGCGTGCTAAAGAGAGCTAAGCTGTGAATGTCAGTAGTGTTTGATGGTCCGTAAAAGATGCATCATTATCTTGTTTTATTAGTGTCACTTTTTGCCAGATTTTAAGTCTTTTGGCATTTAAAAGACTGCTAAACTTGTTAAAAGCTATATTTATAAATGTTGCTAAATCATCTTAACATTAAAAATGAAATCCATATATTTAATAGTACGTAAATGAATACCAGTATTTATGATTATAAATTAATTGAAAACAAGTTGAAACTGTTACTAAGTGTTTTGTTGATTAAAGGTAGATATGAATCTCAAGAATAAATTGCATTGCTGAGACTTAATCTCATGGCATTAATCTATATTTTCTTTATACAGCAAAAGTCTGTTCATTTTGCTTGCTAGGGACCAGCTTCCTACCAGATTATCAGAAATGCCAGTTAATTGGATGGTACTTTATGTATGGACCATCGAATGGTATTAAATGTATATGTTTATTTGTTTGTTTGTTTATTTTTTATCATCTTGATAATTTTGTATAATACTTTGATAATATTGCTAACTGTTGACCTTCCAATGCTAAAAATTTTGCATACCATACGCGTCTCCTTTACACATTTAACATGCTGTATCACTTGCAATTTATCTCTTGTTGTCAGTTATGCTGCCTTGAACCTTTACTCCTTCTTGGTGTTGGTGTCATTTTGATTGCTCATAATGTCAATAATGTATGAAAACTGGATGTTAGTGTTGGAGTTTAATGGGAAGTGGTCACACAGAGAGGCAAAAATGGTAGATCAATGCTTTATGAGTGGGGCAGACAGGCATCTCCATAGAGTTGCATACCAGATTGTAAGTCCTGGCAGCCAACTTGATCCAAAACCAATTTACACTTAATTTTTACATGAATTCCTGATTTCCATTCGATATTAAGAAAAAAATTATGCCATTATTGTCTTCTGAGGAAATTCTGCATCTGATAAATTTGTAACAGTAATGTTTAATCAGACTCAGTTTAATCAGACTCACCGTGTATAGCAGGCTGATAACAGAAGAGCAGGAGGTATGGCTTCATGGCCTCACAAATATCTGTTACTGTCAGTTGCAAGCAAGATCCAACTAAGAAAAGTCGGCCAATGTCATCCAAACCTCAGGATCTGCGACATCAACAAGGAAAACTTGTGAATATTTTCGTACAAGAAATATATAGGACACTATAATTAATCTTGTTAACACATGTTAAATTACAAACTAGTTGTATTACCTAGAAGGTGAAATGAGTTATTTTTTTTTCAAAATTATTGATATACAAAAGAGGACATCATTCTGAGAAAGGTTTTTGAGATATTTGGTGGGGAAGGTTGCTTCTCAGTATATTAAATTTTTACTAAAGTCTACTCATTCATAAAAAAAAAAAGCATGAGACAGCCAACACTTTTGATGATCATGGACAGGATGCAAACCTGCCAAGATATTGCTCAGTATTTGGGTGCAAATTTAAATCCCATGAATCTAACAGAAGTGATAACTTTCCATTGTTCTCCAAAGGGCAAGGAACTGGAACACAAATGAATACACGAATGTAGAAGAAAAAGTGCATCATTCTTAAATTTCTAGTCCTCCTGGTACCAGTAATCCAAGGAACTGGTTTTATTCAAATGCCCTTTTTTCTAAATGCAGGCTTGAGATGAGACTGGTTGGCATTAATAATAATAATAATAATCTTTATTACAATCATAGGTCATATACATTGGCTGACCTAATTTAGTTAGGTCTTGGTCACATGCTTCCTTGAATCTTTACTGGATTTTTCCTACAATATTAAAATTGTTAGTGAATCAATGTGCCACTAACATCATGCTACTCACCAACACCGACTCCCCATGAGGATGGCTGCTCCACAACATGTGCCTCTGCCTCTGCCACCCCATCAGTACTGGTACCAATACTTCGGTTCCATCATCTTATAGTTCCTGTACTAGGATTACTGAAATTAGCGGTACCTGCCCACCCCTAGAAGACAGAAAAAACTAACAAATAATTGCCAAACCATCACTGTCTGGTTTAAAATACTTTTACTGTACTTTCTTAGAATTATTGAATATATGAACAGTTTTATTTAGAGTGTATGTTATTGTGTATGTGTACATGTGTGTTGTGCCATTCCTGCCACACTCCCTTGTAACATCTTCAGTCTTGCCAGTTAGCATTACATTCATCTGACATTGTCTTTCATATTGCCTAAGATATTTTCTGATCCGTCCTTATTTTCGTAAAAGGGGTTTGAAGTGGTTGTTTTCATTGATTTTTCTTGTGATATCTTGCAAGACAATCTGAACCACCAGATTTTGTGTCACCCAGAACTGTTGACATCTTTTGTGTTGATGTTGTGGTGATCAAAAATATTTTAATCATCGTCAGGATATATTTGCATTCACAAGATATAGAATTTTCCTACTACACAATCTTATTGTCAATAAGATTTACAGTTTTGGGTGCTGGTGCTAAAGAGAATAGACATTTAAAAAAAAATTGCAGCAAAACAATAAATCAGAACTTCAACTTATTATTCAGGGCAATTGAACATTGCAGGAAAACATCTATTCATAGCTTATAACTAATTAACCAATGCATAGTAACATTGCAGGAAAGCATCAATTAAGAGCTTAAAATATAATCATTCAGTCAATATTGACATTGGAATAAATTATATGTATATTATATGCACTGAAACAATAAAATTTTTATCAAATTATCACAATATTTTTTCCCATAATGATTTAGGTGATCACATGACTGCCTTCTTCCTTTCAACATAATTTTCTAAAAAGTTATGAAGAAGGTAATTTTGTCCTTTGCTTATGTGTATAATTCCCTATAATTATTATAATCAATATATTTTGTTTCTTATATTTTACCTTATAGTCGCCTATGCTCTGAATAAGGGCCATATTTCGTATGATTTCTAGATATTTATATCTTAATGGCGCTTGTGGGACAGCAATGCCTGCAAACACTACCTGTCCTATGAAGGAAGCCAAATCATGAATAGAAGTCATGTTGCTCCTCAGTAATGATTGACCGAGATCTCAAATTCTATTGATTTTACCCTCGGGTAAAGTTATGGTCATGTTAACCGAATCCAGAATTACACCAAAGAATTCCACAAATTGTGTAGGTATTAGCACAGATTTTGACATATGAATTGTTAGCCCTAACGAATCAAATAGGTCCAATGCATAATTCACATTACCTAACAGTTCATCCTTAGATGATGCAATAAAAATACAGATGATAAACCATGATGATAAACCTTGAGAGAGAGAGATGTGAAGTGGTAGTGATCATTATCCCAAATAAACCGTAGCCACGTTCTGTGTTCTGGTCTAACAGACACTGAATGATATACAAGCTTAAAATCCACTGTCATAAAAAAACAATTTGGGAAAAGCAAGTGCAGCACATCCTTAATGGTATCCATTTCGAAATGAGCACAGACAATGTAATAATTTAATTCCTTTAAATTTAATATCGCCCTTGCTGAGCCATCTTTCTTGATGACGGTGATACAAACTGCACATGAAACAGTGCTTACTTGGCCCTTGTGCGCATGGGCTGCCCGGGAGTAGACGACGCTCGGACACCTTAAATATGGATATGGACAAGGTAAGGTTGTTTAATGCTCGTGATGACGAGTGATTTCTATTTCTAAGTTGTTTATGTGCTGTAGGAAATAGTATGGCTGTTGGAAAGTAAGCCATTAGTAAGTAATAGACGTTTATATAATCCTCACAACGCGAAGATAGAACAATGTAAGCCCATTTGATTGTTATTGTGGCATATTTAGATGTTGTTTCTCTGTAAATCAATAGGAAATCAAGTGCTTAATACATCTTGCTGCTGCATGGCCAGTAACAGGTGCACAATATATCAGCTAAAAATAAATAATAATGATATAAATAAATATTAATGATAAAAATCAATATTAATGATAAAAATAAGTAATAATGATAAAAATAAATAATAATGATAAAAATAAATAATGATAAAAATAAATATTGATGATAAAAATAAATATTAATGATAAAAATAAATATTGATGATAAAAATAAATATTGAGGATCAAAATAAATATTGATGATAAAAATAAATATTAATGATAAAAATAAATAATAATGATAAAAATAAATATTAATGATAAAAATAAATATTAATGATAAAAATAAATATTAATGATAAAAATAAATATTAATGATAAAAATAAATATTAATGATAAAAATAAATATTAATGATAAAATAAATATTAATGATAAAAATAAATATTAATGATGAAAATAAATATTAATGATAAAAATAAATATTAATGATAAAAATAAATATTAATGAGCTAAAAATAAATAATAATGATATAAATAAATATTAATGATAAAAATAAATATTAATGATAAAAATAAATAATAATGATAAAAATAAATATTGATGATCAAAATAAATATTGATGATAAAAATAAATATTAATGATAAAAAGAAATATTAATGATAAAAATAAATATTGATGATAAAAATAAATATTGATGATCAAAATAAATATTGATGATAAAAATAAATATTAATGATAAAAAGAAATATTAATGATAAAAATAAATAATAATGATAAAAATAAATATTAATGATAAAAATAAATATTAATGATAAAAATAAATATTAATGATAAAAATAAATATTAATGATAAAAATATATTTAATGATAAAAATAAATATTAATGATAAAAATAGTATTAATGATAAAAATAAATATTAATGATAAAAATAAATATTAATGATAAAAATAAAATATTAATGATAGATTAAATATTATGACTAAAAATAAATAATAATGATATAAATAAATATTAATGATAAAAATAAATATTAATGATAAAAATAAATATTAATGAGCTAAAAATAAATAATAATGATATAAATAAATATTAATGATAAAAATAAATAATAATGATAAAAATAAATAATGATAAAAATAAATATTAATGATATAAATAAATATTGATGATAAAAATAAATATTAATGATAAAAATAAATATTTATGATAAAAATAAATATTGATGATCAAAATAAATATTGATTAAAATAAATATTAATGATGAAAATAAATATTAATGATAAAAATAAATAATAATGATAAAAATAAATATTAATGATAAAAATAAATATTAATGATAAAAATAAATATTAATGATAAAAAATAAATATTAATGATAAAAATAAATTTTAATGATAAAAATAAATATTAATGATAAAAATAGGTATTAATGATAAAAATAAATATTAATGATAAAAATAAATATTAATGATAAAAATAAAAATATTAATGATAAATTAAATATTAATGAGCTAAAAATAAATAATAATGATATAAATAAATATTAATGATAAAAATAAATATTAATGATAAAAATAAATATTGATGATAAAAATAAATATTAATGATAAAAATAAATATTAATGATAAAAATAAATATTAATGATAAAAATAAATATTAATGATAAAAATAAATATTAATGAGCTAAAAATAAATATTAATGATAAAAATAAATATTGATGATAAAAATAAATATTAATGATAAAAATAAATATTGATGATAAAAATAAATATTGATGATCAAAATAAATATTGATGATAAAAATAAATATTAATGATAAAAAGAAATATTAATGATAAAAATAAATAATAATGATAAAAATAAATATTAATGATAAAAATAAATATTAATGATAAAAATAAATATTAATGAGCTAAAAATAAATAATAATGATATAAATAAATATTAATGATAAAAATAAATATTAATGATAAAAATAAATAATAATGATAAAAATAAATAATGATAAAAATAAATATTAAGGATAAAAATAAATATTGATGATAAAAATAAATATTAATGATAAAAATAAATATTGATGATAAAAATAAATATTGATGATCAAAATAAATATTGATGATTAAAATAAATATTAATGATAAAAATAAATATTAATGATAAAAATAAATAATAATGATAAAAATAAATATTAATGATAAAAATAAATATTAATGATAAAAATAAATATTAATGATAAAAATAAATATTAATGATAAAAATATATTTTAATGATAAAAATAAATATTAATGATAAAAATAAATATTAATGATAAAAATAAATATTAATGATAAAAATAAAAATATTAATGATAGATTAAATATTAATGAGCTAAAAATAAATAATAATGATATAAATAAATATTAATGATAAAAATAAATATTAATGATAAAAATAAATAATAATGATAAAAATAAATATTATTGATAAAAATAAATATTAATGATAAAAATAAATATTAATGATAAAAAATAAATATTAATGATAAAAATAAATTTTAATGATAAATATAAATAGTAATGATAAAAATAGGTATTAATGATAAAAATAAATATTAATGATAAAAATAAATATTAATGATAAAAATAAATATTAATGATAAAAATAAATATTAATGATAAAAATAAATATTAATGATAAAAATAAATATTAATGATAAAAATAAATATTAATGATAAAAATAAATATTAATGATAAAAATAAATAATAATGATATAAAATAAATAATAATGATAAAAATAAATATTAATGATAAAAATAAATATAATGATAAAAATAAATATTAATGATAAAAATAAATATTAATGATAACAATAAATATTAATGATAAAAAATAAATATTAATGATAAAAATAAATATTAATGATAAATATAAATATTAATGATAAAAATAAATATTAATGATAAAAATAAATATTAATGATAAAAATAAAAATATTAATGATATATTAAATATTAATGAGCTAAAAATAAATAATAATGATATAAATAAATATTAATGATAACAATAAATATTAATGATAAAAATAAATAATAATGATAAAAATAAATAATGATAAAAATAAATATTAATGATAAAAAAAAATATTGATGATAAAAATAAATATTAAAGATAAAAATAAATATTGATGATAAAAATAAATATTGATAATCAAAATAAATATTGATGATAAAAATAAATATTAATGATAAAAATAAATATTAATGATAAAAATAAATAATAATGATATAAATAAATATTAATGATAAAAATAAATATTAATGATAAAAATAAATATTAATGATAAAAATAAATATTAATGATAAAAATAAATATTAATGATAAAAATAAATATTAATGATAAAAATAAATATTAATGATAAAAATAAATATTAATGATAAAAATAAATATTAATGATAAAAATAAATATTAATGATAAAAATAAATATTAATGATGAAAATAAATATTAATGAGCTAAAAATGAATAATAATGATAAAAATAAATATTAATGATAAAAATAAATATTGATGATAGAAATAAATATTGATGATCAAAATAAATATTAATGATAAAAATAAATATTGATGATAGAAATAAATATTGATGATCAAAATAAATATTGATGATAAAAATAAATATTAATGATAAAAATAAATATTAATGATAAAAATAAATAATAATGATAAAAATAAATATTAATGATAAAAATAAATTTTAATGATAAAAATAAATATTAATGATAAAAATAAATATTAATGATAAAAATAAATATTAATGATAAAAATAAAAATATTAATGATAAAAATAAATATTAATGAGCTAAAAATAAATAATAATGATTTAAATAAATATTAATGATAAAAATAAATATTAATGATAAAAATAAATAATAATGATAAAAATAAATAATGATAAAAATAAATATTAATGATAAAAATAAATATTGATGATATAAATAAATATTAATGATAAAAATAAATATTGATGATAAAAATAAATATTGATGATCAAAATAAATATTGATGATAAAAATAAATATTAATGATAAAAATAAATATTAATGATAAAAATAAATAATAATGATAAAAATAAATATTAATGATATAAATAAATATTAATGATAAAAATAAATATTAATGATAAAAAATATATATTAATGATAAAAATATAAATATTAATGATAAAAATAAATATTAATGATAAAAATAAATATTAATGATAAAAATAAATATTAATGATAAAAATAAATATTAATGATAAAAATAAATATTAATGATAAAAATAAATATTGATGATAAAAATAAATATTAATGATAAAAATAAATATTGATGATAAAAATAAATATTGATGATCAAAATAAATATTGATGATAAAAATAAATATTAATGATAAAAATAAATATTATTGATAAAAATAAA
The DNA here is from genome assembly GCA_029783475.1 of Metacarcinus magister. Taxonomy (NCBI): domain Eukaryota; kingdom Metazoa; phylum Arthropoda; class Malacostraca; order Decapoda; family Cancridae; genus Metacarcinus; species Metacarcinus magister. The sequence goes on from JAPQNM010000016.1 coordinate 10,795,336, forward strand.
TAATAATGATAAAAATAAATATTAATGATAAAAATAAATATTAATGATAAAAATAAATATTAATGATAAAAATAAATATTAATGATAAAAATAAATATTAATGATAAAAATAAATATCAATGATAAAAATAAATAATAATGATAAAAATAAATATTAATGATAAAAATAAATATTAATGATAAAAATAAATATTAATGATAAAAAATAAATATTAATGATAAAAATAAATATTAATGATAAAAATAAATATTAATGATAAAAATAAATATTAATGATAAAAATAAATATTAATGATAAAAATAAATATTAATGATAAAAATAAATATTAATGATAAAAATAAATATTAATGATAAAAATAAATATTAATGATAAAAATAAATATTAATGATAAAAATAAATATTAATGATAAAAATAAATATTGATGATAAAAATAAATATTAATGATAAAAATAAATATTAATGATAAAAATAAATATTAATGATAAAAATAAATAT
>JAPQNM010000016.1:10800833-10803333 GCA_029783475.1 Metacarcinus magister
AAGTTTTATTTTTCATATTCTGTGTGTTTACTTTATATAGTCTTGATTTACTTGGGATACTTGTTTGTTCTTTTCTCATTTGGGCAGCTTATGTGAATCTTGTTCACTTGTTACGTTTGTGGATTATTTTGTGTGGTTTATGTAGATTATTCACATTTATTTTTACCTTATACCTATTCAGGCACTCCTGTGTTTCGTGGGATCCGCTGCAAATCCCACATTTGATGACGTTTGCACAGGAAGCTTGATGGTGACCAAAGCGGTGGCAGCGGTAACACCGCAGTGGTTCGGGCACCCAGGGTAGAAAGTCCCCCAGCTGCCCAAGAACAAATGGGGTAGGAGAGGACCACGTAGTGTGACGGTCACTTTGCGTGTGGCCTCTTTGGTGCGGGGTGTCTGGCAGCGGGTAGCTTCCTTGACTTGGGGATGGCGCAGCAGTAATTCCGTGGATAGACGAAGGGGGTAGCCCATGACTGCGCCACGCGTGGTGTTGATATGGGGAGCAAGCTGAACCAGCTTGTTCCTGGCGGTGCTGCAGTTGACTGCAACATCCTGCAGGTGTTGAAAGGTTTCGGTGGATTTGGGGAGGATGACAGAGCTGCCATCCTTCCCCGGCAGGCATCTCATCATCAGAGTAGGGCAATCCTCTTCAAGAGCAGCCACGGCGTCGTAGGACGTTTGAAAACCATCTTGAACGGGGACTCGGAATGCAGGGAACTGCTGTTCTGAGGAGGCGGGTTGCGGTGATGAGACACCAACCATGGTGGCCTGGGCGCTTGCTCGACACCGTGGTGAAGCCATCATCATCAGGGGTAGAGAGAACGGTGGTGGAGGATGACGAGGCGACACCCAGAGGCAGTGCTGAAGTAGCAGGCTCAAGGGCTGCAGCAGGCGTTGCAACAACACTGGGAGGTGTAGCCGTAGCAGAAGCAGAGACGGATGGCAGGGTGAAGTGGCGGGCAGTCTTACAAGGAGGAAAACCACTCCGTGAAACATTTCGAGACGATGAGTCGGAACCCAACGATGACCCGCTGCCAGGCAATGGAAGCCTTGGACGTTTTGGGATAGCACCTGTAGGGTGGATGGGCTGCGACTGAGGACGGGAAAGCCCGAACAGTGAGGCTCCCGAAAGGCGAGGAATGCGGGAAGCCCTCATTCCGTAAAAATTGCAGGACACAGGCGTGTGCCTCTTGACGTGGACAAAACTCGAGCAGTGGTGGCTACGTACGACCAGTCTGAAAGCTGGGTGGGAACTACCTCGGTGACGTAAATGGTGTTTTCTGTTTCTCAAAGAAAATGTATTGTTTTTGGAGCTGGGGTGTAAGATGTATAACATGGGCTGGTACCCCATGAGCCCCGTTTCTGAGCGGTAAATGTGTAGTCACTATAGGCAAACCAGCATAACTTGAGCTCTTGGGCGTGACTGTGGGATTCCCGCATTGTTGTCACGCTCACCGATAACAGGCCGATAATGACCTCTCTCATATTGTTAGCTGTTACGTTAACTATTTCTAAGTTACATATTTTTATAATAGGGCTGCATGGTTTTATGAATAGCTTGCGGTTTGAGGGTAAAACAACGACTCGGTATACTTTCCTTTGCACTTAGCACGTAGCTCATGCGACGTTGCTACCCTAGTGTCCTTGACAAGAGGTGCGCCCACCGGCCCCGCTCGGTTATTTCAGATCACTCGCCTGTCATGGAAGATTCACCTGCATTGCACTCTCGTGTTCTGCACAGCCAAGCAAAAGAAGTTATTTACAACGTATAAAGTACTTTTTTGGAAGATCTGATAAAATCACGAATCAGACTAACCACACACGAGAGCTAAAGATATGCTGGTTTGACTATAGTCAATAGTGACTAGACAGTCTGTATCAAGTAAAGTCGAAGAAAAGATACATGTTTCTCTACTCATCCAACACCCCTTTAAGAGAAAAAATACTTGTTTTTTTCTATTACTGTACTGTCAGAACAAACAGTACACTCCTGTTTGTTTGCAGTCACACATACAAACCAGAAAACGCAGCCTTCAATAATCACACGGTATCCGGAGACTATCAAGACGCCGCGACGATGGTGTCGGTACTGCCCCACGGTCCAGTGGCCTGCTGGCAACGAGACCGCGGCTGATGCAGTGTTTGGATTTATGCCTCTGTGCCGCACCCAAATGTGTGCCACGAACAACAGTTTTTGGCCTCACGGGAAACACAACCGTATGCACATACATGTATCATGCATATAGCTGACCAGTGTTGTATAGATGTGTGTGTGTGTGTGTGTGTGTGTGTGTGTGTGTGTGTGTGTGTGTGTGTGTGTGTGTGTGTGTGTGTGTGTGTGTGTGTGTGTGTGTGTGTGTATTTACCTAGTTGTATACCTAGCTATAGTATACAAGGCCTGAGCTACACTCGTGTGGTTCTGTCTTCGTATCTATATATGTGTGTGTGTGTGTGTGTGTGTGTGTGTGTGTGTGTGTGTGTGTGTGTGTGCTGAGGTGCT
>JAPQNM010000016.1:10820833-10830833 GCA_029783475.1 Metacarcinus magister
ATTACTATTATTATTGCTATTACTATTATTATTACTGACATTATTATGATATTCTTTTACCTTTCTTGGCTTGCCTTGGCTGGTTTTCCCTCCCTCTGCATGGCTCTTTACCAGCCTCACCACTGCTCGTCTCATGATTTCTCTTGGAACTCATCGTTTCACCGATGTCATTCATTGTATATCACTATCATATCTATTTCTTGATGAGCTCATTGCGATTGGTTATAGGATGATTTAATTTGATGCAGTTTATTTAACAGTCTCTCTCTCTCTCTCTCTCTCTCTCTCTCTCTCTCTCTCTCTCTCTCTCTCTCTCTCTCTCTCTCTCTCTCTCTCTCTCTCTCTCTCTCTCTCTCTCTCTCTCTCTCTCTCTCTCTCTCTCTCTCTCTCTCTCTCTCTCTCTCTCTCTCTTTCTTATGACGTACTACTGTTATATGACAAAGAATTAATACATGATAAGAAACACAAACATAACGTGTAAAGAAGTTCACGAAGATAATCAGCGTATAACGAAAAAAACTTATATGCCTAAACAACGGAATACCGCATACGTACCTAAACAATTTAATAAAGGGCGTCTACCATGTTATAAGGAAAGGGTATTACGTATACAGTGATAATCAATTCTTAATGAGGTTTTTTTTTCACGCTGAAGAAAATAATGAACGTCTAATGAGGATTTTCAGTCGGTGGGAAACATAGCAGGGAATTACACGGTGCCGGTGAGCAAGCAGGACGAATCAATGGTGTTTTATTTAATTACTGGAAGGCATCATGAAACAATGTCAGGAATGTTATTGACGCTGTGGCTTAGGTGGTGGTGTGGGTGGTGAATGAGAAGAGGACTATTCAGGATGGTGGTGGTGATAGAAGTGAGATGAATAATGGGCATGAAGAGAACGTTGATGAGAAAAGGAGAGATAATGTACAGATGTAGGAGTGGGGATTGAAAAGCGATGAGAGTGTTAAGGACGTATGTCTGTGGTGCAGCTTCCTACCCATTACTCGTCTCACTCCGTAGGCAGAGAGTAGTGCGACGGAGGCATGGTGAGAAGGGGAAGACATGTGTTTCGGGGAAGTGTGGAGTCAGCAAGCAGCTCCTCCACCGCCTCGTCCAACACTCGGAACAAGTGCTGGACTTGTCAGGGGCTGCGGAAGAAAGTTTGTTATAAGAATAATAGCAAAGCACCGATGTTTTAGTATCGGTTTTAGTATCTGCCCCAATCAGAAACTAGTAGAAGAACATAAGTTAGGCGTCCTATATCATCTCGCTTTGAATCACTTAATTCTTGTTGGGTTGGGCGTCTGTTGTACGACGTTGAAAAATGCAAGGTGGTGTCATCAGCATGGGATTGGATAGGGGATTGAGTCAGATTTAGGAGATCATTGATGAATAATAAAAAGAGAGTTGGTAATAGGACAGAGCCCTGAGGAACACCACTGTTGATAGTTTTAGGAGAAGAATAATGACCGTCTACTAAAGAAGCAATAGAAAGGTCAGAAAGGAAACTGGAGATGAAGGTACAGAGAGAAGGATAGAATCCGTAGAATGGTAGTTTATAAAGATTTATACCAGACTCTATCGAAGGCTTTCGATATGTCAAGGCCGACAGCAAAAGTTTCACCGAAGTCCCTAAAAGAGGATAACCAAGATTCAGTTAGAATAGCAAGAACCAAGCTGGAGAGAAATACCTGTGTCTAGGCCCTAGGGAGTATGAAAAATATGAATAATCCCTTTGATTCAGCAGCCAATGTCCCCAGGGATCTGAGTCTTGGTAGCATTTGTATCTTGTATGAGGCTGCTCTGATTCTGATGATATTAGAGACGTGCTGCTTCCAGTTCAAATGGTTCTCCACTGTGATGCCAAGTAACTGACTTGACTGCAGTACATGGAGGGGGTGGGACCCAACTGATTGCTAGGGAGGGGACACTGCTGCTGAGAAGGTGCAAAAGTGTATCACCATGGTCTTGGTGTGGGTTATTGACATTTTGTTCACCTTCATTCACACCTGTATGCTGTCATGGTTTATATGATTGAAAAGTCCAGGGCCCTGTTATTGATGGAAATCTCCATGACGCTGTTATCCACGTACTTCCAACGATGCAGGATGTAGGTGAGAGCATCGTTATATAACATCAGGAAGCACAGTGAACCCACCTTGGTGGCCTGGGACACCTCACAAGTTAGATGTTGGAGGGAAGATTCAGATCCCTGATAGCGGACAGTCTGCTGACGCCCGCTAAGGAAAACGGCCATCCACGCTATCAGTTTGGGATGGAGTCCGAGGATTATGATTGATGATGACAACAGTATGGTCCACATTACCAAAGACTTTCCTGAAGTCTACATAAGCATGAGCGAGAGAGGTGTTGCTTTTGTCCTGGCGGTTGTGTATAAAATCAATGAAGCTGACAAGGCAGTGATTAGTGTGTGTGTGTGTGTGTGTGTGTGTGTGTGTGTGTGTGTGTGTGTGTGTGTGTGTGTGTGTGTGTGTGTGTGTGTGTGTGTGTGTGTGTGTGTGTGTGTGTGTGTGTGGTATAGACGTGTCGTGTTCATAAATAAGTAAAGTCATATACTGCATTGGCAATGTGTGGGAAGGTAAAAGCGTAGAGTAGGAAATGTCAGAACGACAAACCTGTACGACGAGAGTAAGAGGGAAAATCTCTGTACCTTTACAAGACAATATACTTTTATATAAATCATAAACCAATTAAAAAAATGAGGGACGCAGGGTTTTCTCTACCACGAGAGAGCATTAAAGAGAATCCTTTGGACTTGAGGGATGAACACATTACAAACACACAAAACAGCTTGCCGCTACACTTAGTCTCCCAATTCTAATAAAAACTATTAATTAATTTCCTCTTCCATGAGTTCACTCCTGTTTTCATACCATCCAGTTTTGTTTCTGACCTCTCCGCACACCTCACCTACCATACCTTCTTCACACGTGTTGGCTCTCGTCCAGATTACACTGAAACTACTTCATCTATCTCCACCCATCAAAAGGCAATGATGGTCTTCCCACCGTCCCTGGTCATTCTTCACTATGCACAAGATTGCAGGAAAATATACGTTGTTTATTTTTAGTAGGTACTACATATTTACACTTGGGCTTAACAGACTGCCCGACTGCGAGACACTGGCTACTGTGCGCCTCAACCATCGGCTTTAACATCCACGTCACGCCCAGCACGCGGCTGTAGTACCACTGGCGGATGTTAACCTAAAGAGATGTTTTGTTCCTAGGATATGTCCCTTTAGGAGGGTCTTGAGTGTCCCGCTGCGGCCAGCGCATGTGGCAGGGGTGAGGGAGACAGCTGTGACCACCGTAGTTGTGGCCCAATGAACACTTCCGCGGCATACGTGAGCTAAATTCAACGTAACGAGATCATAGCCAAGCAACAAGAAAAAACAAAGGAAGAATCAAGGGCTTGTTGGTTCTTATGAAACCTCAAATATGAAACCATAATAGAGAATATCATTGATTTAAATCTAGAGTGACTACGGACATATCCTTACGTCATGCTGGGGTGGCAAAGCAGACTGGCAGCATGCAATGCCCGAAGTCACCATTATTAACTAATGCTTAGCAACATTACAAGTTCATCACCACCTCCACCACAGTCACAACACCGCCCAAACCATTTTATCCTTAGCATCATCACAGCCGCATCACCACCATCACAACATCACAGCCGCATCATCACCATCACAATATCAAAGTCATCACAACTACCACAACACTATCATTACAACCACAAATCAAGGCCACATCACCACCATGTCCACAGTACCTTGACACCATAGCACCATTAACGCCGCAATACCACCACCGCAGCACCACCACAACACAACTACAAAAAGTGAAATTACGTATCAGACCGGGAACATTTTAACGAGCGTCGCCTAATTGTTTCCTGAGGCTGCAGGGTGCTGATGAGCTGTCCGCGCGTCCACCCGTCAGAAGGGAGTTGATATTATTATTATTATTATTATTATTATTATTATTATTAGTGACAGATACAGGGCAGTTCCGGGGATCACAGCACTGGATGGAGGATACAGAGCAGCGCCAGAGCTCTACGTAGTGGTGGTGTGGGGCAGCTCTACACGATGTGGGGGTGGGGGGACAGTAACATGGACCGCTACAATCGGTGGAAGAGGCAAGTCAGCGCCGGGGCCAGCTGGACAAGGTGGAGGTGAATGGTCAGCAGGGAGATGCGAAGCTGGCACAGAGTGGGGTTGGCGTGAAGCACATTGAGTGGCTGTATTGCGAAAGTTGCTTTGTTCGTGTTCGAATTACAGAGATTCATGGAGGATCTCTTTGTTTTGTTCCAGCCATTGCACAACTTAAATTTAGGAAACTGTGTTGCTATTGTATTTGATAATCTGATAACTCCTGGTCTGTTTGGTGTAAAACAGTTGCCGTCAACTTCGAAGCACTTATCATCAAGCTCCCCAGTGCTGAGTCTGAAATTAGGTGTGGACTCAAGTGGTGCTTTGTTTTTTGATGTTTTTAATTGTGTTTTGTAACACACTGGTGTTGTTACATTGATTGCTCAATTGTTTTGCAAAATCGATGTTATAATGGTGTTGTATTGATAAATCGATGTTGTGGAATTATGATGACACTACTGAATCGGGGATGTGGTGTTATTTTCATAAGGCGATGGCTTATGCTCCTTTATCGTTATTGTGTTGATTCTCTTGTTCTTAACGCTAATAGGCCACACTTCATACATGAATGACAATTCATAATATGTTCATAATATCAATAATAAAAAGTAGGTTCCTTCCTGACTGATGATAAAGTTCATGTCATGTACAACCGTCTATACCTCGCTCTCACGTGACTCACCAACCTTTGAGAACCTCTTTTGTGTAACTCTGACGTGATCACTTGATATACTCCATTGTTATGATTATATATGATTAAAGCAATTAATTATATCATCAGTCAGGGAGGATTGATATTATGAATAGATTATTGATTGTCATTCATGTATTAAGCTGCAGTGTCTCTCATGAATGGACACATCGATCGAGGCTACACCCACCCCTTCCCCAACATACCCAGACCTACCGCCACCAGGTTTTTGATATTGCAAGGCAGCCACAGACGTTCATGTGTCTGTCTCTGCTTCTGTTTGTCTGCCCGTCAGTCCATTCATCCGTCTGTATGTCCTTCCGTCTGTCCGTCCGTTCATACGTCTGTTTGTGTCTGTCTATCTGTTTATATGTATGTATCTATGTATTATCACGTGAAGTGTCTTGTGGCTGGCAGTGCTGGGCTGCCCGCGCGTGGGATTAGTGTCTCCCAACTCAGTCTGGAGCTGGCGCCTGGCAGCCGTAGCAGCTACATCTCCGGCTCCGCTGTACGCCCTAACACCGACGACTGCTTTCCAAATTGAGGTGCTTGCCTGGTAACAACACCCCCATTATTGGCTGTTTGCAGGTGACCTGGTTGCTGTGCAGCAGAGCCAGTGCTACGGTCTCAGTGTGATAACTAATCACTGGTTGCCGGGTGGTGATGCGTGACAGCTGCACCTTGGTTTTCTGCGTCGTTGGGTTGTCTGTCTGGGTTGGTGTTGGGTTGTTTGTGTGGTTTGTTGTTGGGTTGTCTGTCTGGGTTGTAATTTGGTTGTCCGTCTGGTTAGTGGTGTCCTTGTTAGGGTTATTGGTTTTTTCTCTTTAAAGAGATCCGTGAGAAGCTTCCGCTAGACAGTAGGCCAGACAAGCGGTTTAGCACTTAGTTGTAACAAGTGAGGGGCGAAAATGAACGCCTCAGACTCACCCAAGGCCTTGGGCAGCATAGTAGTGAGCAAGAGCCTAGTTTTAAGCTAAAGACAGCCATGGGATTTGTCCCTAAGTTTAGTGAGGAAGAACCTGAAGGGTTCTTCACTCATTTTGAAAAAAAACAGCTACCCTTCACAACTGGCCTGTGGATAAGTGGGTATTATTAGCCCAAAGCTGTTTTGAAGGAAGGGCTCAGGAAGTTTTTACCAGCCACAAGGTTTTTACCTACCACAAGGTACTATTCCCACTTCTTTTGGACAAAGTTAAAAAATGACGTTAGCTCCTTCATTCGAACGTGTTCTGTCTACCAGGTAACTGGTAAATCCGACACTGGAATTAAACTCGCTCCATTTATACCAATAACTGTCATGGAGGAACCCTTCAAAAAAGTAATCATTGATTGTGTCGGCCCATTGCCTAAGAGTAAACGGGGGCACCAGTTTTTGCTCACCATTATGGATACAGCCACCTGCTATCCTGAAGCCATTCCCCTGCGTAGCATCACTACCAAGAATATTGTCAGGGCACTAATAAAATTATTCACACAGGATGGTCTTCCTGCCGTTGTGCAGTCAGACCAGGGATCTAATTTCACCTCTGGAATGTTTGGGCAGGTTATGAGAACCCTGGGAATCCAACAGGTTAAGCCCAGTATTTTTCACCCTCAAATTCAAGGGACCCTTGAAAGGTTCCATAACACTCTTAAGACTATGCTAAAAGCTTTCTGCTTAGAGACGGGAAATGACTGGGACGAAGGGGTTGATAAATACACGCGACAAACATCAAATTGCGGAAGTGTCATTAAATGGTTATAATGTATTCGAGAAATGTCGTACACATGAAAATGGAGGTTTTTTTATTATATGCAAAAAATTATATGAAGCTCGTTAAGATCAATAAAATAAATGTGGATGCATATGACACTCTCTATGTTGAAATTACGGAAAAAAATAAGAAATATATCCTCGGCGTAGTATACAGACCAGTGTTGGCTCGTGTACAGGCACTGTGGAACTGCAGCACCCATTATTGCCACTCGATATTATCGATAACATTCAATATAATGAGTTCTTTTTTCTTTAATTCTTTCTTTATACTTGTACATTATATAATCCTTAAGCTTAATGTCAGTAGCCATCCTCTAGTTTATGAAAAAATACAAAAATCCTTGAATAGAACTGTGTGCTTCACAGTTCCAGCGACGCGGTGTTTGGCTGTTGTGCGCATGCGCACATGTCCAAGATAGGAAGCTGCACGCTAGGGAGAGAAAGCACTGTCGCTCACGCAGTGCCGACTGCCGACCTTGGTGTGCTGGTGGAAGGTAGTGTTTCTTTTTGACTCCGCGTGTGAATTCTGAAAGACTAAATGCACTTGCAGTGCTTTCAATGGAGAAAAATTTCCTCAGTAGTCATCTATAGATCAAGGAGAAAATAATTAATCTGTTCGCGCAAATTAAAACAAGAAGAGTGGATTTCGTTTTTAAATGAATGGATCAAACTTGAACTACATTCTGTTTACCAATACCGATGATACAAATATAAAAAAAAGATATATATTAACAATGATAAGTAACAATTTTCATGCAGGGGTTCCCTGAGACATGTAAACTATTTCAAGGATTCCACAAAGGTAGAAAGGTTGAGCAACACTGCTCTAGTGTCTGAGGATCATATGGCTATTAGCATATCGTGATGAAAATCTATTGAATTTTGAAGGGACAGAGTTTCTGTGTCACCTAACTTTCCTTTCACCTGGTGAAGTTGGCTTACATGTGTTTACGAGGCACCACGACGTAATAATTAACACTTGATATTTCTCTATTTTGCAGGTAAGGAAGAGAAACTTGGAGGACACGATAAAGCAAGAAGCAACAAGACTGTGAAGGTGAGGAGTGAGAGAGATATAATGACAGTGGTCAATCAGAAGACTGTAAGGATGACATCAGTGTGAGAATGATATCAGGGTGTGTTAAAAGTGAGGGAAAGTATGTGGTGATGAAGCGCATGAAGGTGGAGGTAGGCTGTGTAGCACTATCTCCCTTTTCTTGCCATAGCTCTATTGACTAACAGGTGCACGTGATATTTATGCAGGAAAATTAGAGGACATTGTAAGTGATAATTCAAGTCTACCTGACACACACACACACACACACACACACACACACAGACACGCACGCACACACACACACACACACACACACACATACACACACATACACACACACACACACACACACACAACACGACTTGTCACATGTACACATCCACTCGTCTCTCAGTTCGTTCTCACCTCAGGCTGGCTTGGGGCGGCCCCGAATCAGCAATTTCTATAGGATGTGGCGTGACGTTACAAATGCAAAGCATGTCTAGAGTAAGGTACTATCCTACCTAAATACACACTATTTATGGTAAGAAACAATGTTATAATGTCATAACAGCCTAACAAATGATTATTGAATTAAAAAGCATATACAGATAGGTGATGCATATAATAGGTTATTGAGATGATAAGGTAATTGTGGCATCTTTGTCAAGGAAAAGTAGACATAATAGATTGCATCATCCTATAAGCATATTGCATCAGATTATATTACCATATTACCTAAATGTATAAGTGTAATGAATTATCTATCTGTATATGGTTACACACTCTTGATTGCACTATAGGCGTCGTAGCTTCCTCGTTGCATTTCGTTCTTCCGTGAATAGCCAAGTGTCAGTCAGATGATGCACATCCTGGCATTCACGAGTCACGTTGACAGGTAATTGACCATAGTATTAGAGGTGTCATGGTAACTTCATGTGAACTGTGTCACTCCTGCCCATCCGTCACGGCAGGCACTCTTCAGGAATATTATTTTCCTGTGTCTCGTCTTTCTTTTCCTTGTTCTTCTATTGTGTTGTATGTCGTTGTTTACTCTAATTTGTCTTATTTTTAATTTTTTATTTGTTTGTTTGTTTGTGTGTGTGTGTGTGTGTGTGTGTGTGTGTGTGTGTGTGTGTGTGTGTGCGTGTGTGTGCATGCGTGTGCGTGTGTGTGTGTGTGTGCGTGCGTGTGTGCATTTGTCTTAAGTTGTGTGTGTGTGTGTGTGTGTGTGTGTGTGTGTGTGTGTGTGTGTGTATGACGCCTCCCGTTAACCCAGACAAGGGGATCTAGAAACTCAAGTCAACTGCTGAGTTGTTTCTTATTGATTATTGGTCAGAGTTCACCTCGGGAATGTGTTGAACATACTCCCCTCTCCTGAACACCACAGTTCGCCTCACACCGATCGACCCTAGCTAGCTTCTTGCCCCTCGCTCTCGCCCCTTACACCCTCTCCTCACTTCATGACGCACCCTTTTCCCCTCTCCGTTCCTCATTGTTGTATTTTCTAATGAATGAGTGAAATGTTTGGAACATATCGGATGGTACTGACGAGTTTACCTCATGATTCCAGAGCTCAGTCTGGCAGTGAGGATCCGGTCATCATACTGCTCGTTCCGTCTTCCCTTGTGTACCTGTAAGCTGGATTCGCGAGTAAAGGTCGTTGTTACACCCAAGCGTTTTCCTCTGTTCCTGCCATCAAAAGGCTCCAAATCCGATGCAGGCGTCGGATTTGGAGCTGTCTGCCCTGATTTTACCCGGTGCGGCAGTCTACCCCCATTTACATCAATTTTTACCGCAGAGCTGTGGGCCATTTTAGTAGCGATAAAATCACTTTTTACCTTGGATGTTGGGGATTTTGTTAGTTTTACTGATTGCAGAGCAGCTTTGTCAGCCTTTGAGAATTTTGATATTGCACACCCAATAGTCTCAGATATTTTTAACTGGCTCTTACTAGCAGCCCGTCGTGGGCACAGAATTTCTTTTTGTTGGGTACCAGCCCATGTGTCTGTGAAAGGGAACGAAGAGGCAGATGAGCTAGCTAAGACTCGTCAAGTCACTGCCTGCCCCGTCCCACACAGAGACCTGTTTCCCACAATTCGATCTGCTGTTAATGTAGTTTGGCAAGAGAGATGGAATGCCAATAGAGCTACCTCCAAGATGGGTGCAATTACCGCAAGAACTGTGAGCCTCTGGTCTTATGCGCACGTCCAAGGCCGCTGCCATGGGACGGCATTGGCCCGTCTACGGGCCAATGCCCGTAGACGGGCCAAAAACCTTTTTCCAAAAACATGACTTTCTTCCTCATTTTCTCGAAAGGTATTAGATATATTTGA
>JAPQNM010000016.1:10835833-10840833 GCA_029783475.1 Metacarcinus magister
AGGAAAGTAAGCGGATGTTTGTCTGAGGCCTCGTTCTGTTCTTCACACAATGATTTAAGCTCATAAAATAAAAAAAAATCATGATTATATGTATAAATGGAAGGCTGTGTTAAATAGTGGTAGACACAGTTTAGTCAAGTGTGCAAACCCTGTCAATTACTGTTTGATGAGGAAACAGCTGCATGCAGGTAGATACGGGAAAAAGGGTTCCACTCCGCCTTAAATGATGTTTGAGCTGAATCGGAGGATCAGATCTCTCAATTACACCCAGCTTCTTCATCATTGTTATCCCTTTAGAGGTAACATCTCGGATACTTATTGGTGCCTGGTAAGGTATCACTTTCACAGGCTTTCTGGTAGTCAGGATTTTTCGTGATTTGTCTGTAAATAACTCTGAGGACTCGTGTAGCATGAACTCTATTATACAGTTCGCATCCGGAGGAGACAGATAGCTGATCAGACAATACGACATCCTTGAAGGTCTCAGTTTGATGCATTTGTAGGCTGGCTGGACCCTCTCCACATTCACATCACATTCCTTTTGGCACAGATCATAAAGGAGATAAGACGTCTCTTACTGCCTTTAGACACGCGGCCTTGTCTTCAGCGTCTCGACTGTATTGAACGCATGTATATATGAAAAAAATTTGCGTCTCCCGGCGACAAGCACACTATAGCTTAATTTGCTTAAACGCTCCAGTACCCCTTGATGACTCTTCCACTGTGTTATTAGCGTGTTGTGAACGGTAATCAATAGCACAAGGCATTTGTGTCCAGTCTGCAGAATGCGTAACTTGACGTTTATGTCATAGTACGATTGTTGTATTTCCTGAGTTACTGAGTGTACTTAGCGGTACATATTTCCCCTGTTCAGGTGCCAATTGTCACTTTTTTGTTTTGTTTTACATAATACGAATATTGGCACGGCCGATCTGGTTTAACCAGATTCCTCTCACCCTCTCACATCAACATGCAAGCACGTGGACGACTTCCTTCTCATACAAATTTTCTCGCTTTTGGGGATTAAGTACGAGTCTTCATTATATTTTCTTAAGATCTATGAGAAAATTTTTCCGGGAACGGTGTATCAATTTCTAATGTGGTGTCGCCTACGTATGTGTGTGGGAACGAGGCGGACCAAGAAAAACCTTTGTGGGGCACTGGAGGGTTGGGGACGGGAGTACGCCGCGAATATTACCTGTATTGATTATGGCTAGTGTAGCAACAGAGTTGGGCTACTGACACACCACATCACACTACGCCACGTACACACCACACACCACTCCCCAAATCTATAAACACGGTGAAGGAAATCTTAGCGCCACCTCTTACATAGGAAGAGAGAGAGGATGGACCGTGCTTCAGTTTCATTTTGAGGGACCCTCCCTTGAAGTTGTGTCATAGCGCGGAAGGGCATCCCCCTTATGCTGTCAAGCCTGGTTGCCCCGTGGTCTGGTGGTTGAACAAAGCGTCATCAGCCTCCTCACTTTCCTGCAAGCCTGGCCGTCTCTGGGATGGAGTTTTCATAATGGCATCTACTACAAACTTTGTTTCCCGTGTTCCTCAGCGCGCCGCCCCTTCCACAATCATGTAGCTGCGCACCTGACGTCCGAAGGAACACCACATCTCGAGGCCCATTACCACAATCATTTATATTCGGTGGCTGGGGATAACCAGCAAGCTGAGCAAGCTGCCGCCTTCCGCCTTTGGAATTACCTAGATCACCATCTATCAGCCCAAGTACTACACTAACCGAGCACGACATCCTTGCACGCCACGCCGCCACCTCATCACCATCGAGGAAAATAAATACCACTCGACACGACCTCTATGCTAACCGCACCTGGCCTCCACCTGGCCCACGTTCACACCGCTGCTGGAAAACATCCTGTAGATTCATGATGTAAGTACGCACAGTTCTCATAGAACACCCTCTCCGCCCGTCAGTGTGGTGCTAGACGGTAAAACTTGATAAAAAAGGATTAATTTACCATACGTTTAGGAATTTCTTTAGCTTCAGATAAAGACAACTCGTTACTACGCGGTCCTAGGGGAAGGCACTCCATAAACAAGCAACGTATACATTAATTGAGACTCGCAGCAAGTCTAATAGTGTGGTTGGTGGGAGGCCCACTGAGGCGCCGCTCGTGTCAGGAATGAGCCTGAGCCCACTCACGCCTCCTCATTTCATGCCACTAATCCTAGGAACGTCATCCATCTGGCTACACTGTCAAGCTTTATCCCCGTGTGGGCATGCACAACCTTCACTTTTAAATCTAATTTATGTGGCTCAGATTTTTGCAATGTTTCACTTATGTGTTTTAATATTTTTTTTGGATAAATGACAATGTCATACGTAACGATGAAAAACATATATAAAAGTGGTTAAGGATATAATGCAAACATCATTACCATTTCCGTATAAATCAAATTCCACTAACCTTTTGCACTGTATCTTTCCTTTTCGCACGCGAGGAAAACTACAAATGAATCGTTTAGGAGAAGAAAAAAAATTGTCAACAAGACCCCGCTAGTCAGGAGTCAGGTTTCCTATCAGCTACTGAATATTTAAACATTCCTCGGAGAACAGCAACCAAACAGCCTCTACACCTCCTGTCTTTTCAATAGAGAATGTTTAGAAAAGAAAATGTATGTAACTTCTGGAAAATTTTCGACTTTGATTTGCCAAAGTTTCCTTCTGAGCTGCTAACTATATGTTTGTCTAAACTCTAATGTATAGTATAGTAAATATAGTAGTCACGTTCTCACAAGTTTAATCTAAATGAAATTAATAAAGTCAAATAACTGTTGTGAAAATGAAGTTACTGCTGTTAGAGGCCCCGTGTACCAAGTAATAATAGATGACCGAATAGTATTTTTTCGTAAAGGTAAAACAAAAATTACCGTAAGTTACCATTGCTTATCAAGGTTCTGCAAAGTTACATCTATGAGGAGCAGCATCACCCTTTCTCCATCACGGCCACAGCATCACTGAGGGAATGGTGAAGTGGCTCAGAGTTGTGCAAGCAGTCGTTTTCTAATGCATAAGAAATGTATTCCGTTAACTGTGTCGTGAAGGCAGAAGAAACGCGTATATCACAACTAAACTTTAGGCGTACTTGTTATTCCAAACCGACAAAAACTATTGCGTCCATACATGCTACATGGAGATACTGATGTTTTTTCTTATAGCTTTCTTCCTTTCATTCCTCGCACGGAGACATCTTATCCAGAGAGTATTCCTGCTTTTTTTTAGGGCGCCTCCCGAAGCGTGCGTCCCTGAAACTAAATAGAGTTGTATTTATAGAAACCCTACAACCTTCACCAACTCGTCCGTGTTCTTACCTCCCTCTATATCGCCTCACAACCCACCAACTCACCATCTCTTTCACAGGTAAGGGTCAGTCGTCTTCATACTCGGGTCAGAAACGAATCAGGACAAAGTCAATCTCGAGGGACCAGTTGGTTACACACCTGACCTGACTCTAGTCGATCCCTTTCCTGACTTGAGTATTCACAACAAACTAGAGTGCTTAGACTTCCAAGGTTCTCGGGACTATACTACACCTGCGTGAACAAATAGAAGAAACATTTTCCTTGAAGCGAGTCTGTTTACAACCAAGCTGGCCTGTCGTAAGGAACACAAATGGCACCAGAAAACATACCCAGCCCGCCCACTAGACTGCCATTTCCTCTGCTCTAACCCGCCTCAACCGCCCAGCTGAACCGCCATCCATGTCGGATTCTCGGTATAATTTGATCTATAGCTATAATCCTCGGTAATTGCCACACCCTCTTAGCCGCACAAGCACATTCACTTAACTAAATACACAGCACCACATCCACTCAGCTCAAGCTACATCACTACCTCACACCACCACTCATATTTCAGAAGTCACACCGTCACATGAACTCAAACATTGCCACAGAGCCGAACACACAACACTACTACAACGCTACTGTTCCAGGCGTATCACCAGAGCCGCATTATTTTCTTGCTAATGTCCGTGGATACCGTCAGGGTGTGTGTGTGTGTGTGTGTGTGTGTGTGTGTGTGTGTGTGTGTGTGTGTGTGTGTGTGTGTGTGTGTGTGTGTGATAATAATAATAACAGTAATAATAATGATAATAATAGTAATAATGATAATACCATCAACAATAATGATGAAAATCACAATCATAATAATAAAAAATATAATGATAATAATAATAATGATAATAATAATAATAATAATAATAATAATAATAATAATAATAATAGTAATAATAATAATAATAATAAAAATAATAATAATAGTAGCAATAATGCTAATAATAATAATAATAACTATGATAACAATTATAATGATAATGGTTAATCATAGTAATAATGCTAACAATATTGATAATAATAATAACAATGATAATAGTATTAGTAATAATAATAATAATAATAATAATAATAATAATAATAATAATTATAATAATAGTAATAATGATAATGATAACAATAATAATAATAATAGTAATGATAATGATAATAATAATATTAATAATATTGATATTAATAATAATGATAATAATAATAATAATAATAATCATAATGATAATAATAACAATCATAATAATGATAATGAAAAAATAATATAGATTAAGTAAATAGACATACTGGGTGAACCATGACCCCCTAAACCACTCACCCAGCATACCCAAACTGCTCGGTTCAGTTTGGGTAGTTGCTGCAAAAAACATTGCCCTGTCGTCCGAAGACAATCTGAGCCATTGAGTGAAGGATACTGCCTGATGAGTGTTGTACCTCAGATTGAACAAACACACACGCACAAACATACAACAGCTCGTTTGAAATAAGTTATCACCTAAGCCATTAATATCATTTTTAAGTATACTGGTGTTACTAAACCTTCATAATGTCTTTCAGGATTCATATCAACATTATAGTTTCTAACGAAAAAATAGATTGGTGGTGAAATATATATTGTATGTGTGAAGTGGCAAGCTGTC
>JAPQNM010000016.1:10845833-10850833 GCA_029783475.1 Metacarcinus magister
ATTCCACTTACAGCGCTGTCCCTATGCGGTTGTACTATTGCCCGAAAGACACCAGCCCCATGACCGCGCACTTCAACTTGAATCTGCCCCAGAGTGTAATGGAACACGTCAAATCTTGGCTCGCCAGAACAATCGCGATCAGGTGCAACACCATTGCGGCGTCCATCGTAGTCATCCAGGGAGCGCGACCAGCTGTGAATACCAGCTACTGCAACTTGTGGTGGGAACATAGGACATCGGACGCTTCATGTATTTATTCAATATAATTAGGTCCACACACATTCTAATAAAAGTATCTTTCTTTGGCACAAGCACCATGGGACAACACGAATCTGTTGAGTAATCGACAGGGATGATTATGCCTTTAGCAAGAAAGTCGTCGAGTTGTTTCTTGATGTTTCTATTTATCGTCCGATGTATCTGCGTCAAAGCGTCCAAACACTGATAGAAGTGTCCTGACTCACCGCATTTCTGGCACGTATCACCGATAGTTGGACAGGGAGTAAAGTTTTGTGAAGTCTGTAATCACACCACGTACACATCAGGTTATATATATATATATATATATATATATATATATATATATATATATATATATATATATATATAAGTATATGGTAACAGGGGCAGCCAGATAGACGGCGCAGTGTTTGAGGATGTGTGGAAAAACTGTTATTTCACCTCTTTGCAGGTTAAAGTGATTTTATCGAGCGTCGCGTTGGTAAGGTGTGGCGCGGCAGGAAGACAACACACAGGATCAGGAATAGTTATTTTGTCTGAAAAGTGGGTTGCCTACACCTCAGCCTTCTCACTGCTCCTAGTGGCTACCGAACCGTCACCTTTGTTTAGTGGGAATATGGGCTCGTCTGGAGCAAAGCCTTGCTGCTCCTTGAGGGCAGCCCACCAAGACTTACTACCCATAGAGCGGGTAGAGAGTCTTCGTTTTAAGTTTTTTTTATTTTTTTTCTCTCTCTCTCTCTCTCTCTCTCTCTCTCTCTCTCTCTCTCTCTCTCTCTCTCTCTCTCTCTCTCTCTCTCTCTCTCTCTCTCTCTCTCTCTCTCTCTCTCTCTCACCACAATGATATCTCAAAATTTTTATTTTTAACTTTAAATTAAAAAAAAATTTTACGTGGTCTAAGGATCCATCGACCCGTGAAGGTAACCTTTTTTTATTTTTTTATTTATTCATTTATTTATTTATTTTTTTTATCTTTTACCCATGGCGCTGGTAGGCTTCAGGGAGACCTTAGATGGTTGGCCTCCGCCCGTTAGTAGGGTGGGTTAGATTTTTTTTAAGTGACGCCTTGTTTCTTCTTATTGATAGGCTCATGCTGCCAGCGGAAGCTCCTCGCGCATATAACGTTGCAGTTCCGGCGAGGATGGTGTTATGGCAGCATGTGGGTGATCTTAGGACACTCGGCGGTAGTAACGAAGAAAAGTGACCAGCCCGTTCCCGAGGCTCGAACGCGGGACCCTGAGCTGGTATGGCCGACCGCTAGCCACTAGACCACCTGCACTTTTTATCTCGAAATTGGTGTTGACCGCACAGTTTTCTGTTTTCCTTGGTACATTATACATAGGTAGTATCTAACACCTTCTCTTCCCGCAGTATGGCAGTTGGCCCCGGCGGACTCACCGACTACGAGAGAAAAATGAACTCCCAACAGAAGTGCAACAACTTTATGCGACAGTTCCGGGACGATGAGTCGCGGGAACTGAAGAAGCTTACTGCAAACCAGTTTATGGAAGTATGGAGCCACTACGATGCCGACGGTAAGTGTGTTGTCCTCCCTTGTGGATACATTTACATATATATATATATATATATATATATATATATATATATATATATATATATATATATATATATAGAGAGAGAGAGAGAGAGAGAGAGAGAGAGAGAGAGAGAGAGAGAGAGAGAGAGAGAGAGACAGAGACAGAGACAGAGACAGAGACAGAGACAGAGACAGAGAGAGAGAGAGAGAGAGAGAGAGAGAGAGAGAGAGAGAGAGAGAGAGAGAGAGAGAGAGAGAGAGAGAGAGAGACTTGGAATTAAGTGTTTTACCTTATCATGAAATTGCATGAAGGTATTTTTCAGGATGAGAATCAAACATTTTATTGTCTCCCGCTGGGGAAGGTACACGTGAACGTATGATTTACGAAAAGCTGCTTACCTTTACCTACACCTTCCACCTTGCATGGTGCAGCGCCGCCGTGTTAGTCCACCACAACCTTTAAGCAGTGGGAGAGCTGGGCCTCTGCTTGCCTTGTGCTTCTTTCTTTTTTCACGGGTTTACCGTTGAATGGGTACTTGGAGAAGATATACTGCAGTGAAACCTAAGATCCCAGTTTTACTTGTGACCGAAAAGATAAGGATCATAACGACGTAGATGAAGATGGGCACAGTGATTAATTTCAAGTTTTATATATATATATATATATATATATATATATATATATATATATATATATATATATATATATTCATCGTATCTGTCTGAAGAAGCTGATTTACGTTTTGAATCCACTGAACCCACTGTGCCCACCCAGCTGACTGTGAGTGTAATGAGTACCATTAAAGGCCTGGGAACCGTTACGAAACGCCGCACCAGCCTGTGCTTTGGCGATTACATGCAAAATAAATGTGAAAATATATGAAAAAAATGTGGCAAATGAAGAAAACACTGACCTGCTTAAGATATATAGTTTCTAAATATAACTGCACGGACATAATGTTTCAGAAAAGGAATACGGGGTAATTAGGAGCACCAAAGAACTGTATATGTCCAGGAAGCTTGTGCGGTTAAAGCACAGACAGGAAGGCAAGCAGGTGGAGGTGGAGGCAGTGGTAGCGGAGGACAAGATCCAGTCAGTTGTCGAGGCCGCTCACCTTTAAGATCTTATTTTAAATCATAACTTAATGTTAGTTTTGTGTTTCAGACATATCCCGCCAGCTTTTGCTTATTCACGGGAAAGCAGGTGCAGGGTGCGTGGTGCGGGGCATTCACTCAAAGAGTGGAGGAGAGGCATTCACCAATTATTTACCTTTTCCCTATTCACAAAACAACAATATCCTAAAGTTAACGGAATCAGGAACTTTTCATTAAATTTAATTAGTTCCACGATAGCCCAGCAACCTCGTGTGCTGAGAAGCATCGCTTATCAGTCACCTCTTTCTCCAACCGACTTGTAATTGTATTAAATTGAAAACCAACACAGGAAGCCGCCACGATTTATTAGCGGTGTGGGATATAGGGATGGGGAGCGTCTGTGATGTAATCATAGACCGTTTTCAGTCTTCGTGTTGCTTGAAGGAAGCAGTCATTCCTAACAACATGTCAAATTTCTTCTCATCAAGACTATCAAACTATAATAGCAATGACGGTGCCGCATATTGGGACACGAGCTACTTGTAAGACAACTTCTTCGTTCGTCAACACCTCCCCTGAAGAAAGTAGCTTTAACTACCACAAGAAAACTGTAGCATTTTGTTTTATGCACACTTGTCAAGCCTTTGGAGACAAATGTATGAGTACTGACCAGATTTATAAGGCGTGTTGGAACATGTCAGCCAGAGACTTAATACAAACAGACTGACGGATAGATAGAACATTCAAAACTAGAATTTCCACCAAACAATACAATTGCACACATTCACTTTATATTATCAGGAAAAGAAAACTTTTTTTTTCTCTCTCTCTCTCTCTCTCTCTCTCTCTCTCTCTCTCTCTCTCTCTCTCTCTCTCTCTCTCTCTCTCTCTCTCTCTCTCTCTCTCTCTCTCTCCCCCTCCCTCCCTCCCTCCCTCCCTCCCTCCCTCCCTCCCTCCCTCCCTCTCTCTCTCTCTCTCTCTCTCTCTCTCTCTCTCTCTCTCTCTCTCTCTCTCTCTCTCTCTCTCTCTCTCTCTCTCTCTCTCTCTCTCTCTCTCTCTCTCTCTCTCTCTCTCTCTCTCTCTCTCTAACATTGCTCCCTCCTTCCCTCCCTCCCTAGTTCTTTCTTTGCAGTTATTGTTGTTGTTGTTATTGCTGTTGCTGTTGCTGTTGTTGTTATTGTTGTTGTTGTTTTTGTTGTTGTTGTTGCTGTTGTCGTTGTTGTTGTTGGTCAGGCTGCCTGGCTGAACAGCCCCAAGCTCCTAAGATAGTCCATGACCTGGACCGGATTTTCCCACAGGGCCTTCATGAATTGTATATTATGTTGTTAACGTGTATGTCATTTGTAGTGCTGTGTTCTGTATTATATTTGATTGCGTGGCATGATGTGTTGCATTATGGATAGGCATCCGTAATGAGCCCATCCAATCTCTTCTGATAGCTCAGAAGAGCCGGGCGGTGTCCACGCTGCAGCCTGGCCAAGTACACACTGTCCTCACAGGAAAGGGAGGGCTCGGAAGGGTGGATGTCTAGGGGCTGTGTAAGCAACTGAGTGTTGTCCTTCAGTGACTGGGTGAAGCGTTGGATGTTCTGTGTGTGAATATACTTCAGGAGGCTGAGAGCTCTCTCTCTCTCGCTCTCTCTCTCTCTCTCTCTCTCTCTCTCTCTCTCTCTCTCTCTCTCTCTCTCTCTCTCTCTCTCTCTCTCTCTCTCTCTCTCTCTCTCTCTCTCTCTTTTATTTTCACCGAGGGTTGATGGAGTTCAGCCAGCCAGTCAGATTAGTATGCCAGCAGGGACCCAATCTATGAACTATCCACTTAGAAAACCTGACAACTGACAGTTTATCAGTAAAACAGAGGACTGAAGATTGACGGACATTGCGAAACACAGCGATAGTGAGTGTCTCAAAGTCTGCGCTGCCAGCCCACCATCTACCTGTGTCTAGCCAGTCCTAGTTCTATATAGAAATATTTGTGTCATCTCTTATTGCAGCGTTTATTGGCACTTAATACTGTTGGTGTTAGTCTTTAATTTTCTCAGTCTTTAAGACAACACATCACTCGCCCACAAGACAAGGGCTGGACAGTTAAACAAAGAGGGACGCACTCAGAGTGACGTTTTTCGGCTGTGTTC
>JAPQNM010000016.1:10853333-10873333 GCA_029783475.1 Metacarcinus magister
ATATTTATATATATTTAATTATTACATCATATTCCTGTGGCCTCCCCCGTCTCCCCCGTCTCTCTCTCTCTCTCTCTCTCTCTCTCTCTCTCTCTCTCTCTCTCTCTCTCTCTCTCTCTCTCTCTCTCTCTCTCTCTCTCTCTCTCTCTCTCTCTCTCTCTCTCTCTCTCTCTCTCTCTCTCTCTCTCTCTCTCTCTCTCTCTCTCTCTCTCTCTCTTTCTCCTTCTCTCTCCCTACTATGATGTGTAACGCCTGCCCTTGCATCGTTCCCAGCTGGCACAACTACTACCCATGGAGGAAAACTTCTTGCTGCTCTTCCGCTTTGACAACCCACTGGACTCTTCGGTTGAATTTATGAAGGTAAGTTTATGGGAAGAAAGGAATGAAAGGAAGAAAGGAAGGAAAGGAAGAAAGGAAGGAAATAGGAGAGTGGATGAACGTGAAGGATGGAGACACGGAAGGTGGGAAAGAAGGAGGGAGGGATGAAAGAAAGGGAAATATATAATGAAGAAGAGGGAGATGAAAGGAATAAAGGAAGAGAGAGTAGTAAATGTAAAAGAGTGAAATGGGTTAGTAGGTCAGTTGTAGGTAGGTAAACACAGATGAAATGGGTATTGCAAATATACATAGAGATGGAAGGGAAAATGTGTGATGAAGAAATAGATATAAGATGGAGAAAGATAGTGATTGAAAGTTTTGAAGGTAAGAAAGACAATGATGAGAGGCAGGAACGGGGAGAGTGTGTGTGTGGGAAGGTGAAATAAGGAGAAGTAGAAAGGACACAAGAGGAGGAAGGATATATTGCATTGGAGAAGAGGAAAAGGAAATGGGACGAGGAAAAAAATATAATAGGAATGATTAACATTGGACCAGTGGAATGAAAGAACACAGAAGTGCAGAATAACTAAAATATAAAGGTTTATCTAAGGAATATATAAGAAGATTACCATGAGTGAGGAGACAAACAGACCAAAACCAAGGACAAACAACGGCTCACAGTCAATGCATAGTTGCATACATGCCTAGGATCACATATACCCGACGGAGACGAGACGAAAGGGGATGAGAGAGAGAGAGAGAGAGAGAGAGAGAGAGAGAGAGAGAGAGAGAGAGAGAGAGAGAGAGAGAGAGAGAGAGAGAGAGAGAGAGAGACTGAGATTGAGACTTTGGAAGACAAATAAATGGACACATACATACATTCATATATACACACATACATACATACATACATACTTACATACATACATGACTTAAAGAATTAAGATAGTCAGTTAGAGGAGGAAAGTTGATGAGACGAAAAGCTTTAGACTCCACCCTGTTTAAAAGAGCTGTGTGAGTTGAACCCCCCAGACATGAGAACCATACTCCATACATGGGCGGATAAGGCCCCTGTACAGAGCAAGCAGCTGGGAGGGAGAGAAAAATGGACGCAGACGCCATAGGACACCTAACTTCTTGGAAGCTGATTTAGCAAGAGTAGAGATATGAAATTGCCAGTTTAGATTTATGGTAAAAAATAGACCGAGTGTGTTTAATGTGGAGAAGAGAGGCAATTGAGTGTCATTGAAGAAGAGGGGATAGTTATCTGGAAAGTTGTGTCGAGTAGATAGTTGTAGACATTGAGTTTTAGAGGCATTGAACAGAACCAGGTTTGCTTTGCCCCAATCAGAAACTAGTGAAAGATCAGAAGTTAGGCGTCCTATAGCATCTCGTCTTGAATCATTTAATTCTTGTTGAATTGGGCGTCTGTTGTACGACGTTGAAAAGTGCAAGGTGGTGTCATCAGCATAGGAGTGGATAGGGCATTGAGTCAGATTTAAGAGATCATTGATGAATAATAAAAATAGAGTTGGCGATAGGACAGAACCCAGAGGAACACCAATGTTGATAGTTTTAGGAGAAGAACAGTGACCGTCCACTACAGCAGCAATAGAACGGTTAGAAAGGAAACTGGAGATGAAGGTACAGAGAGAAGGATAGAATCCGTAGGAGGGTAATTTAGAAATAAAAGATTTATGCCATACATACATACATACATACATGCATATATACATATATACGTACATACATACATACATACAAACATGCATACATATTTGATAATCTACATAACAAAACTGGACGAACTGGAACAAAAAAAGACGAGTACACATTTTTTGCATACATGTTTAGTACGGACACATGAACGGTTATGTTCCCTCACCTTGAAATACTCGATTTGATTAAGTGTCTCAACTAAGCCCGTGAGCTCCCTTCTCTTTCAGGTGGTCGATCGCAGGCATCGCGGCAACATCATCCTTCCTCTGGCCAACCGGACCCACTCGACATACGCTATATGCCATCAAGCTTCCCACACAAACACTTCTTCCATTAGTGCTCCTCATCACCAGTGTCTCTCTTTACTTTCTCTCTCTCTCTCTCTCTCTCTCTCTCTCTCTCTCTCTCTCTCTCTCTCTCTCTCTCTCTCTCTCTCTCTCTCTCTCTCTCTCTCTCTCTCTCTCTCTCTCTCTCTCTCTCTCTCTCTCTCTCTCTCTCTCTCACACACACACACACATTTGTCGCATCACAAACACTCCACACACCCATCACACCTCTGCGCCTCCTTCTGAATGGCCCAAACCACGATGACTTACAACAGTTGCTTCACCACAATATCTTTTTTTCAGATCTGGAAACAATATGATGCTGACCATAATGGTTTTATTGACAGTAACGAGCTAAAGGTAAGATGGCGTCTCCCTAGAGGGACTTGTATCTCATTATTTCCTCTCCTACCTCTTCTTTTTCTTTACGAGCTCCTCATCTCTCTTTCTGTTGAGAGAGCTCCCGTTTGTTTACTTCCATCATCGTGCTTCCGTTTCGTTTTTGCAGATATGGAAAGCTTACGACAAAGACAACAGTGGTTACATAGAGGCAGACGAACTGAAGGTATAGTGCAGAAAGGTGGTAGCAGGTCCGCGCTCGCTCCTCACTCTCACTGTTCTGTAGGACACCCAGCCCTTCGTAGTAGTTTTAATTTTTTTCTTTTTTGCCACTCTATATAGATACTCCAACTTGCTTCCCTTTTTCAGTAGCCAACTAACAGATAACTAACACTGACTGGTTGAAGGGTATCCCACAGTTGCCACCACCTCTATCACCACCACCACATCTATGTGTTTACCACAACCGTCACCACCGCAACCACTACCACTATTTAGACCTCCAATATTTTCCACCCCCACAATGACCACCACCACCATCACTACCCATCGCCGCCACACCCGCTACCACCGCCAACAACATGAAACCAAAACCACATCTACAGCAACCGCTACCTTCACCTGTGTGTGATTGTCGTAGTGTGACGGAACGCAGGGTCATGATGACAGTATAGTCCATGATAGCAATTTCCCACTGTGGGTTTTGGTACTGGCAAGAATGCACATTCTAAAGCTGCCAAGGACTTGTCTTAAAGGTATGTTGACAAAGTCGATGTTTAATGTCAACAACATAGACTGAATCAACTCAGTTTCAAAGTCTGGCATAATACTTAGCGTTGAGGCTGCGCGCACGTTCAGACCAACCACTGAGGCTAGGATGTAGTTGAGTGTATATCGATGGTGGTGGCACCACGACAGATCATAGAGGTGTTTGTATTGACTGATATGAAAGTTTCTCGGCAAGCCTCGGCGTATCGAGAACCACCACACAGGACTGCCTAGCTATCTGCCAGCTCAAAGTGTCTCACGACAACTTTGCACAATTTTCCACCTTGAACGAGGCACGAACCTCAGCCTGCTTAGTGACACGCCAGGACCCATCTGAGCTCTGCTCGCTGCCTAGCTTGACTCTTGCCTACTTCACATCTGTTTACATGTAGCAAAGACAGAGATGGGCGAGCAGTCACCGGGCTCAGCATCATCCCATGGTACAGCCTAGACTGAATGGAATCTTAAACTTGACTATGTGAATAAGCGATTTTATAATATCATGATGGGAAGAACCCACCAGCCTAAAGGTACCGTACGTTTGGCATAACATTGGCTGCACACACGTCACATTGTATACGACAATGAATGCTATCCACGTCTACGCGGCATCCTTTGAGCATTTTTTTGCACAAAATATAATCATTAATCTCAGTGAACGAAGAAAATTGGAGAAAAAAAACTGTCTGGATAATTGTTTGGCTTGCATTCGGTGGGTCATAGTAACCTACACAAACCCCATGAACAATGTTTTAACATTGACCTCTTAATTTTACCAAAGAACATAAATATCAAAGTATCAAATGCTTACAAATGCATCACTCAAAGAGATCGTCAATGGGGAAAGATGAAGTTTACTGTCACTAGAAAAACAAAAAAGAATTTTGCACACCACACACACACACACACACACACACACACACACACACACACCACACACACACCACACACACACACACCACACACACACCACCACACACGCACACACACACACCACACACCACACACACACACACACACCACACACACACACACCACACACACACACACACACACACACATTCCCGTGGGTCAGTGGTTAACGCTTTCGCCTGCTAACCGGCAAGGCGTAGGTTCGAATCCCGTTCAGATCGCTAAGGATTTTTCACTGACAGGGAGTGGTTACTGTAACCTTTGAGCAAGGGGTGTGTGATGTGTGAGAGGTCTCGGTTTTACCCATAGATCCGTCTCTATGAGCTCTAAGTTCCTTCGGAGAGGGTGAGAGTCCAGCGCGTGATCCTCCAAACCATGGTAAATAACACACATAATGTGTTGCTCCGCCGCCCCCTAACACTTTCCTTATGGGCCTCACATCACCGAGGGAACACGATGCAGAGCAGTAGGCGCCGCCCAGGGTGAGTTATGGCCCCTTGGGGTGTGGTCCGGGCCCGTGTGTGAGGGTTGGATGCGCTTCAACGTGTTATCAACTCACCTTAAAGGAAGCACTCTAATCGAAACACTGCTATATACCCTCAACCCTTCGCCACGGCAACACCTAAACCGACCTCTAAACAACTTCAATAATGAGTAGTGACGAATCAGAGTTCAATTCTATACATTCTTTGTAGCTAAAGTTGTAGAATGCTTTTACTTATTAGTAGATATTTCTAACTTCAGACACTTTCTAGAGTGTAATAAAGTATTGTAGATGGCAACTTTGCTAACCTAGTAAACAAATGAATGCAAAACATCTAAGGAGTTAAAAAAAAATCATCTTTGTTTTTATGATTAAATGTTAATGTTGTAGGTAGAAATGAAGTTGCTCTGTAGAGAACCTCATAGTACTTGCGTAGTTTGGGCTGCTATAGAGTAGCGGACTGTAGTGCGTAGTGTTAATGAAAGCTTGAATATGAATTAGGTGGTGAAAGCGATTTTCCAATTTTGTTATCTTGATGGTGGTGTTATTTTTTTTATGTTAAACAAATAAGTGAAAAGTCGCGGCAACGACGCTCATCGAGTAACAAGGAGAGACACACCATCATCTGAATAGGTTTCCACTTAGATTTATGTAATACTCGTCAGCGACAACCAATGAGCAGCTTCGTCTCACGCAGTGTGTGTGTCTTCCAGACAGCAACCAAGAGGCGTCATGCGACACTACCGCTAAGTGACGCCATCAAATAACATCATCTGGTGAACATATGGGATGTAGTCGGCTTCTTTTCCTCGCAGTCCAATTAGCTTTATATGAGACATCAGAGAAAATCACTGCAAGAGAGAGATATATCTCGCATCATCTATTACAAAACCAAGAAAATATCCTAGCTCATCATCAGAAATACTAAAAAAAATAAAACTGCCAAGAAGGCTCCTCTACAAGAAAACTCACTGACTGGGAGTTGAGTTGGATCACATCCGTGCCACTGTGGCGACGATCTACAGTGAGGGTTGACCACCTTGAGTTCTAAGGTTTGTGTGTGCTCCAAGGCTAAGCGAGCGGCGGGCGTGCTTCCTTCCCCTCTGGGGAAAGAATGACCAAGAGCACGTTATGGGGAGGCGTCTCAGAGGATCGCTGAGTTGGAGTGAGTTGGACCATGTTTTCACGCGTATGTGGTAGGGCCCAAGACAGAAAACAGGCCTAATACTGACCACGCAAACCTGGTTGAAGACAGGCGACTGAACAAAGATATCAGGCAAAGGTGGGTCAACTATATCCCGCAGGGGTATGAATCCCCCCGAACCAAAAACTACTGTAAGGCTCCTCAGCTAATGTGACCCAGCCACAACCACGGCCGGCTCTTTAAAAGCCGCTTTCATTACCATGTTTGTTGTATTTTTGTATCTCAGTTTGTATCATTGTAATTTTTAATGTTTGTTTCTTTGCATATTTATAAATATTTACATATAATCAATACAACATTGAACAATATTAAATATATATATATATATATATATATATATATATATATATATATATATATATATATATATATATATATATGGGGATGGAGAACATCACATCACATCAAACAACTGTTTGAAGTGAGAGATGCATGCTGGGGCTCTGAAAATGTATATACTCATCAGAATTCTTCTTAATTTTCAAATATTATTTGAATGTGATGTAATGTTTTCTATGTTTAATTGTGTAAAAATGGTTCAAATCATCCTCTGTACTCATCATTGCACATGTGCACATATATTTGTACATATATGACATCATGATTCAAGAAGCTTGTTCACTACCACTTGCCACCAACACACGCCCATGACACAAGAACTTTAAGTATATAAGATGCTGCACCACTTCCCATGACCTTCAAGGAATCAGTAGTAGTCATTGCACAGACACTTACTGCCCCTCGTGTCGTCACTGCCGTATATAAATCCTGACTGCTGCTCCGAATATGTGGTATCACATAGTGTATTGTTCTGCGACGTGTTCAGTTGGCAAGACGCTGTGTATCATGTACTGCGTATTCAATTTGTGAACAAGGCGTTGATGCAGCATTGTGAGTGGTTCGTGGACACAGGAGGACTTTTAAATATAAATGTAAAGTTGACTATGATGAGTTGCGTTTGATGAACACGAATTGAGGTTTTACGCGCGTATTGTGCTAGAGGGGTGGCAGGCAGCTGCTCTAGGTATTTTATCCAACTAAAGTATAACCCATCTCTGAGCCAGCGACGTTCTGCGGCTCACAGCCTCCATTGTGTCATCACATATTGCTCATTCACTTCATGATATTCTTTTTATTGTAAAGTTAGTATCCATCTTCAAATGTTGCATGGGAATGCCTGGAATAAGCAAATCCGTGCCGCAGCGCCACAACAATTGTATGACTGCTAAGGATCACGACCCGTTCTGTGTCCCGCCGAACTGAACCACCGACACAAAATAGAGTATTGGCTGCGTCGCCGCCACTACTGCCGCCCTCAATACAAATACAAACAAATTGCTAAATTACTAATAACTCTTTATAAATTTTTTTTCTTTCTAAATTGAAACATAAATATTCACACCGATAAGCCAAATAAAAACATTACATAATTATATAGTATGCATAAGTATTGAATATTTGTTAATATGTGCCACCATATTTACCTTCCCATTCCCTTTCTCTATTAAGCACCACACCCACACCCCTTTATCAGCCTTCACTTCGTTCCCTCTCCAGGTTTTTAATAATCACTCTCTTACCAGAATTTCCTGCGAGACCTCCTGAAAGAAGCCAAGAAAGACCAGGATGTTTCTGAGGACAAACTCATCGAGTACACAGACACCATGGTGAGTACCAGCTTAAGCCTTTCGCCTACGTTCTACTACACCCTCACTTATTCTCATCCCTCCCTCCATTACCACCGGAATCCTTCCATTTTTCATTGCCTTATGCAACATTTTATGCGTTCCTGTAATACCACAATTTTGTCATAGGGTTATGGAAAATAATTACGTTTTCTCTGATTGTTAAGAATAATACATACTGGATTGACTCGTCAATTCATCAACAAATCCTAAAACATATCCTAAAACAGTCTTCTATATAACTTCACAATCACAATCGTAAATCCCATATAAATCACCTCAAAATTAATTGTAACGTTAGCCTCAACTTGCAAATGAACTTCATAGCACCACGAGATGAAGCCGTCTTTGTCCCTGTCCGTTTTTCATTCATTCTGTGTATATTCCCTTTTTACATACAATTTTCCGGAAGTCCAACGGACTGTAAGAGCGATCTTTAGGAGTAAGTCATTGTCAAAGGAGTTGTTTATGTTTGCCTCTCATGAGCATAAAATAGTTACAGTAAGATTATACCTATATTAAGATAATTGAAGGAAAATTAAATAATGCATAAACATTTTTTCTCACATTTCTTACTTAAACTCACTGTAACTCCTTTAGTTTTACTTGTATTGAATTTTCAATCTGATTCAATATCTGCAAACTTTTCCAATCCTTATGCCATATAACAAATACTGATAGAAAATATTTAGTGGTTATTTATTAAGATAATTGATAATTGCATTAACATTTTTCTCACATGTTTTACTTAAACTCGCTGTAACTCCCGTAGTTTCCCTCGTATTGAATTTTCAATCTCTGATTCGAAATCTGCACATTTTTCCAATCCTTATGGTATTTAACAAGTACTGATAAAATAAAACATTTGGTGGTTAAAATGGCCCATGAAGTAAAACTGGTGTGTGACCGGCCAGTTAGATTTAATGGGAATATTTTACTTAACAACTTTCTCGGCCATTTTAACCATTTAATATATTTTTTATCAGTACTTGTTACACACCATAAGGATTGGAAAAGTGTGCAGATATTGAATCAGTGATTATCAAGTTTTAATGCCTGACTCTCCCCTTTTTTCATTATTTTCAGCTCCAAGTTTTCGACCAGAATAAAGACGGAAAACTTCAGCTTTCTGAAATGGCCAAGTAAGTGGAAGAAATACTTTCTTGTCAGGTCTCTGGTACCCAATACCTCTCGTGCCCCCACTGCCTCTTGAGTCCACAATGCCTCTCGAGTCTCCTACTCTCAAGTTCCCGTTGCCTCTCGGATCCACGGTGTCTCTTGGGTCTACGGTTCCTTACAGGTTCACAGAGCTTCTCGAATCCAATTTTTTTTCTTTGGTCCCATGTTCCTCTGAGATTCCATGTTTCTCTTGGGTTCCCTGTTAATCTCAAGTCCCTGGTTCCACTCGAGTCCAGTGTCTTTTGGACTTTTTGGGGTCTCCTGTACCTCTCAGGTATATATATAGATATATAAAAACATGAATATCAATATATATATATATATATATATATATATATATATATATATATATATATATATACACACTATATATATATATATATATATATATATATATATATATATATATATATACACACTATATATATATATATA
Source organism: Metacarcinus magister (assembly GCA_029783475.1). NCBI lineage: Eukaryota > Metazoa > Arthropoda > Malacostraca > Decapoda > Cancridae > Metacarcinus > Metacarcinus magister. Next base: position 10,862,703 of record JAPQNM010000016.1, read on the forward strand.
TATATATATATATATATATATATATATATATATATATATATATATATACACACACTATATATATATATATATATATATATATATATATATATATATATATATATTTATTTATGTATATACATATATACATATATAAATCACAACATTAGAAAAAAAAAGGAGGCTGCAAGAGTCCAGTTGACCTACTCAAGGCAGCTTCTGTGCGTCTAACCTTTATTTTAAAACAGCAAGCACATGCTTGCTGGGTTTGTTCCTCTCTTATACTAACTCTAATATCATAATCTTACATCTATGCTGACTGGTTTTTTTTTTTATCACTGTTCTATTTGTAATCCTACTATCTTTCTTCCTGTCCAGAACAGTAGTACTACCTACATTGCTATCATCCTTGCTGCTCTTCTCGTTCTTCTCTTTCACACCCTCGTAACCTCTAAGATAAACGACCCTTAGCTCAGTCTCTACTCTCCACGCCAACCACCACCAGTTCCATGGAGGGAGGTGTACCCCGTCCCTGGCATACAGATTGCCCTTACCTAGGAATCAAAATTTATGATTCCAAAGACATGAAACTTTTCAACACTTAGGGATAAAATTGTGATAATTTTTTTTTCATATATGTTCAAAGAACTAAAACGGACCTATTTTTCAGATTGTTGCCGGTCAAAGAAAATTTCCTGTGCCGTTCGGTATTTAAGGTGAGCCAGGTAATACAAGAACATTTTTTCTATTAAGCTCGACATTTATAACAGTGCTAAAGTTATTTCATCCCATTACAGTCCCACTCCTGTTAGGTTAATTGTACTAGATCGTCACTCCTATCTTATACTACTACTACTAGTGCTAAAATTACTATTACTAATACTATCATTCTTATTAACATTGCAACAACTAATAATAATAATACTATTACTAATAATTACAACAATATCAATAATAATAATAAAAATAATAATAATAATATTAATGATAATAATAATAACAATAATATTATTAATAATGATAATAATAATAATAATAATAATAATAATAATAATAATAATAATAATAATAATTGTAATGATAATAATAATAATAATTGTAATGATAATAATAATGCTAACAATAATAATAATAATTATTATTATAACAATGATATCAATAATGATAATAATTATAATAATAATAATAATGATAATAATAGTAATAATAATAATCATAATAATAATAACGATGATGATAATACTAATAGAAATAATAAAAACATAATCATCATGATAACATTTACAATAAAAATTATAATAAAAATGATAATAACGGTAATAATAATAATAAGAGCAATAATAGTAATAATTATTATTATAGTAATAATAATAAAAATAATAATAATAATAATAATGGTAATTTTAATAATATTAATATAATAATTATTATTATTAACATTATTATTATCATTATTTTTATTATTATCATTATTATAATAATAATAATGATTATTATAAATGATAAAAATAATAATGATGATAAATGACTATGACTATCAGTTTAGTCAATTTATGAAATGACTGAAAATACTAGTAATTAGGATTAATTAAGTAGGTTAGGTAAATTAGGTTAGGACTGACACTCGCAGACGTTACAAGAAATGATTGATAGTTTCGTGTGCTAGTGATAGGAAGTATAGATCGCTCGCCTGTTTCTGGGTGTGGGAATGAGGGATATAGGCTGGGGATTGTTCTGGGGGAAGTGTGTTGCAGCCACTGTCTGCATTAGTGTGAGTGGGAACGTCATAGGCAGGCTTAGGAGACATGAGTTCTTTAGGAGGTACAGGAAGGCCCTGGGCATGGCTAGGGACCTTGGTGGCATCCCTGCAGTGTGTGGAATCTTGCCTCGCAGGGCTGCGGTGGCAGGATAGAGGTATGACGTTCTGACAGTGAACAGCTGGTTGGCTGATAATTATAAAAGAAACGGGCGGTTGTTCATAAATAACTGAGCTTGATTATACAGTAAGGACCATCTGTAGGCTTGAGGCGGTGTGCACCTCTCTCCTTGGATGGTGGAGGCATTGGCTTGAAGAGTAGAGAGTGAGGTGAGGGCCGGGCATTTTTTTAGAAACCAGGAAGGTGTAAAGGAGAAGAGCAGCAAATTTGTTAATAAAGGAGAGAGTACTATTGGTAAGAACAGGAAGAAAGATAGTAGGATTAGGAATACAATAGGAATAGAAAAGCTATATGGCATAAATGTAACTATTTGATGGTGTAACTGCTTCACGGAACGAATTACGTAACACATACATATCACGGGAATAGAAGCAGAAAAGTTGTCGTTTGTCGAGCATGGTTGCATTTATTATCAATATGCAGACTGAGACATCAACTGATGTAACTGAGAGAAACCGTGCAGACACTAGTATTACCAAGTTTTGTAAGATGTACATCCCCATGGGTCATTCATGCTAACGATAACTGCATATCGACAAGTGATTTCTTTTTTGTGTCTTGTCTGTTGTTTCAAGTCGCGTCGATGCTCGCAAGTATTCAATTGCATGCCCCTTATACACACTTGGCTGCGCGGCTCCTGTAGTCACTTGCAAATAAAGGAATAAACGCAGAGCTGGTGCCGTCGACCCAGTGTTGTTCCGAGAATTTGAATGATGCGTTTGTATATAGTTTTGAAATAAGTATATTTACAAAGCTGTATTGATTGATATTACGATACATTATCGTTGTCTTACGTAATGTACAACCTATGCTTATAAATTCTGACTCACTTCCCTCTCAACAGGGCGCTTCCAAGCTAACCAAGGAAGATATCGAGAGAGTCTTCGCCTTGTACGACCGGGTGAGTCGTTGCTGCCGCCCCAGGCTTGTGGCACAATCCACAATTCAGCTTTTATGAGGAATTTGAATATTTACTCCTAATGCATTGGGAACACTGAAATAGCTGTTTGTCAATGATATGTGCATATATGTATGTTTGCACATATTTTGTTATTCGATGCCATGCAATAAGATACTATCGTGGATGTATGAGTGTGAGTGTGTGACCATTCTGGTCACTGCCTGCATTTTTGTTCATCACTCAGCCTTTTCTGTCTTTGTCTATCTGCGTGTCTCCGTCTCTTAGTAGCGGCAAATGTTCTCTATTTACCTAGTCTCCGTCACTTCTTGCCTTCCAAACACCGATTTTTTTGTTAATATCTGTGCGTGAGGTCACCCACGCTCTTGTGAAAACCCCGCCCGTTGGCTGACACGATTTTAATCTCTCTCTCTCTCTCTCTCTCTCTCTCTCTCTCTCTTTCTCTCTTTCTCTTTCTCTCTTTCTCTTTCTCTCTTCTCTCTCTCTCTCTCTCTCTCTCTCTCTCTCTCTCTCTCTCTCTCTCTCTCTCTCTCTCTCTCTCTCTCTCTCTTTTGCTCGTCTGTCACTAAATGCTTGTACAGTCTCTCTTGGTATCATCGCCCCCGTCTGTCTGCCTGTCTGTGCCTAAACATTTCATTTAGTTTAGTTTGTCTGTCATTCGTCTTAATGCTTCTTCCTCCGTCAGGCGGCCTTGCTTTGCCTGTTTGTGAGGCGACCTTTTTCGTCTGTTCCTCCGTCAGCCAACACTTTCTCCCATCTGCTCCTCACTTCCCCTCCTCCTCAGCCTTCCTCTGTACCCTGGGGGGCGCTCTCTGTCCCGGGGCGCTAATGGTGTCATCTCCCTGGGCAGGACAACAACGGCACTATCGAGAACGAGGAGCTGAATGGCTTCCTAAAGGACCTGTTGGAACTGGTGAAGAAGGTAGGATGCACAGTGGGTGTCTTTTACTTATATCTTAATGGACAGACGTTGTTCTCTTTTTGTTATATTTTGGATATTGATGTTATTGTGGCTGCTGATACCTGTGTTGTTGTTGTTGTTGTTTCTGTTGTTGATGTTATTTTATTGTTGTTGTTTTGTTGTTGTTATTGTTGTTGCTATACGTGTGCGTGTTTGTGTTCGTGTGTGTGTGTGTGTGTATGTGTGTGTGTGTGTGTGTGTGTGTGTGTGTGTGTGTGTGTGTGTTCACCATGGTCTGGATGATCAAGCGCTGAACTCGTGATCGTCAGCCATTACCCTACACCAGGTGTTCTCAGCCTTTTGTAGGCTGAGCCTCCGCAAAGCTAGTTCAATGCAGTTGAGGGCCCCCTCCTCCCTGCGCCACCCACTCAAACCCACGCCAACTATGGCACCATAGATAGATCAATAGATATATTGATAAATAGATAGATAGATAGCCCTTTGCTAGGCTATTATTGTATTGGCCCACAGTAGTAGTAGTAGTAGTAGTAGTAGTAGTAGTAGTAGTAGTAGTAGTAGTAGTAGTAGCAGCAGCAGCAGCAGTAGTAGTAGTAGTAGTAGTAGTAGTAGTAGTAGTAGTAGTAGTAGCAGCAGGAGTAGTAGTAGTAGTAGTAGTAGTAGTAGTAGTAGTAGTAGTAGTAGTAGTAGTAGTAGTAGTAGTAGTAGTAGTAGTAGCAGCAGTAGTAGTAGTAGTAGTAGTAGTAGTAGTAGTAGTAGTAGTAGTAGTAGTAGTAGTAGTAGTAGTAGTAGTAGTAGTAGTAGTAGTAGTAGTAGTAGTAGCAGCAGTATTAGTATTAGTATTAGTATTAGTAGTAGTAGTAGTAGTAGTAGTAGTAGTAGCAGCAGTAGTAGTAGTAGGCCTAATAGTAGGCATATCATCTGCATTTTTTATAGTCCTGTGCTCGTGCCCCCCCGGGAAAGTGTCCGCACCCTCCCCTCCAGGGGTGCGCCCCTCCATTTGAGAACCACTGCCCTACACGAAGGAGCTCAGAGATCATCCCCTTGCTCAAGCGGGACAGTAACCACTCCCTGTCAGTGAAAAATCCTCAGCGATCTGAGCGAGATTCGAACCCACGGGGATGATGACCACTGACCCACGTGTGTGTGTGTGTGTGTGTGTGACAAGAGGTAGTGGTATAGGTAATGCTTTGAATAGTGTTGGTGATGGTGTATTATAACAACATTTTAGATATGCTATAAAAGACAGAAATCGTATTGGACAATGTTAGTTTGGATAATAATTGTTCGGTTTTCCTTATTCACATCCCTAACAGAAATGAGAAAACGTTTTAAAGATATTTTCCTGAAGCAAAAGAGAAGTGAAATAATGACACTTATTCTACTTGATAAAGGATCAAAACACAAGATTTTGAAACAAGACAAGCACCACTAAATGTCATTGGAGGTAAACATTATCAAGGTATACCATACCTGGATGCCACGAAAATACGTAAAATCATAAACTAACCAATAACATGAGCTTCTTCAACTCTGGATTAATCACTCGAGTTCTTTAAACCATTATTGTGTCTGTCTTCCAACGCCGAAGATTGCCTAACATTCCACTAAGGCTCTGAGGCAGCATTGTGCAGGTCATAACTACAACTTCTAATGTGACTTCAAACCAACAAATGTAATTAAAATTGTCGGCAATCTTATTAGAAGGATTTGCCGAAAAGTCATTCTTCATCTAAAATGTTTTCATATATACAAAAAACTCGTTATTTCTTTCTTAATATAAGAAACCACATACTATTAATAAGTTTTATTTTCACTTTCAGTATTTTAAGTAATTTTTGTGTGATTTGTTTTATTGATTACTTATTTTTTTCTGCATTTTTTTCCTGAGCACCTGTCATTTAGGAATTTTAAAATTTTTATTTCATCAATATTGTGTTGATGTATTAAAAGCTTTGTGTAGTAATGAAAAAGTTAATGAGTTTGAGTGGTGAGAGAGTGAGAGTGGTGTGTGTAAGAACCCCAAGTAGCAAATATTTCAACTCGCCCCACCCTTCTCTGTCTCCTTAGTAGCTGCAGAACTACAATGTATTTATTTCTTGAATATTTCAAAATAAAAGGATAATTTGCCAATCTAATAAATAATGAGTATACATCAAAGCAACTTGAAAAATACGAGAAATTTGCAATATATCTCATTTGGTGTTAGTAAAAAAGAAATGAAAAAGGAGGAGAGTGAGGCCTTTCTCGATGAGTTAAGATGACCTTGATTTTGAACTCGGTAGGACTACGACGCTCTGGATCTTCAGGAGTTCCAGGATGCAATCATGCGAGGATGCGACTTTAATAAGGACGGCAAGATCAACAAGAAGGAACTGACGATGATTCTGCTGGCGCTGGCCCGGCACGGAACTGATGAAGAGGCACAACCGTAAGCAACTCATATTCTCTCTCTCTCTCTCTCTCTCTCTCTCTTTTTATTTAAACTTGATACATTTGTTACAGAAGTGCCAAGGTCCTGGTTGGAACACCTAGGACTATATATAGCTATGACTATGAAATACTATGTTTATACTTGTACAATCCAGGATTTTTTTCTAATGCAAATGTAAGGCAAAAAACATGTACAAAGAAAAGGCCCATTTGTATTGCCAGTTCCCTAAAGATAACATTTGTATTGCCAGTTCCCTAAAGATAACATTTGTATTGCCAGTTCCCTAAAGATAACATTTGTATTGCCAGTTCCCTAAAGATAACATTTGTATTGCCAGTTCCCTAAAGATAACATTTGTATTGCCGGTTCCCTAAAGATAACATTTGTATTGCCGGTTCCCTAAAGATAACATTTGTATTGCCGGTTCCCTAAAGATAACATTTGTATTGCCGGTTCCCTAAAGATAACATTTGTATTGCCGGTTCCCTAAAGATAACAAAGCAATACAAAAAGGGAGCACAAATTAAGGTCGAAGGTGTCTCGATACTCTTAAATGAGTTCAAGTCGTAGTAAGGTGGAAATACGGATGCAGGTAGAAAGTTCCAGAGTTTACCAGTAGAAGGGAAGAGAGAGTGAGAATACTGGTTAACTCTTGTATAAGGGAGGTAGACAGAATAGGGATGAGTGAATAGAGAATCGTGTGCAGTGAGGACGTGAGAGGAAGGGAGCATTTAAAAAAAAAAAAATTATCCTTCAGCTGCCTTGCCTAGCATAAAGTGAAACAACATCACATCTGTATGACTAGACTTGATAAGCAGCCTTTCATAGCCTTCACTGACTTCCTCACATGAATGGAGAATCAGTCTTGTATCAGCTTCTTCATGATTTCCTTGAAGTTGGACAGTTTGCCTTCTTGTTGATCTGGCTTCAGTAGCATTAGAGAATCCACCTCCAGTCACAAGCTCAAAACTAGCTAGAAGGTCTACACCTCTTATGCATGATATCCTCAGACAGAAACCTGGCAAGGTCTGCCTTGTTCTCTTCCAAGGCAATGAAACTACTCCAGACCTGAGGAAGTGGAATATCTGTGCCATCAATGGTCTTGTGAATCAGTTTCCTCGTACCCACTCGCTTTGATCGAGTAGCAGTCCTGATTGATTCCTCTCCAATATAGTGGTCAAACACTACATCGACTCTCGTTATGTGTTCTCCAAATTGGTGTGTCACATTGCGTATAAAGACCTCAGCATAGTCACTAAATGTTTGGCACCCATGAGGCTTTCCAAGTGTCTGGATAAGTGCATGTCCATCAATCAGCAACTGGTACCTCTGTGGGTACACTTATTCCAGACATCAGGATACTGACAAGGTTTGCCTTTGGTGATAAGTTCATCTGACCTCCAGGCTTGGCCAAGGACAGGGGAACAGGGTACAGTTCATGCTTGAGAATAAATTCCATTTCCATTGATCGACCTGCAGTGGCAGCATTCAGTAACCGCTGCAACAGCTTTCGGTCAGCCTTGATAGATTTCTGCACACACTGCTGATTGGAAATGGCTACTTTGTACATATCTGCAAAAGTTTTTGAGTGGTGCCTTCTGAGAGTAGCATGGAACTGTACACTTCCATCAATAAGCCGTTGTTACTAATGCTGCTTGCCTCGATCTTCAGCTGTGAGGAGATCAGTGACCACATCAAATGATGCAATGTCTTTGGTTGCTAATCATACAAGAGGTACACTTATCTCCTCTGATTCATCTTCTCCACCTTCTTCATTCAGTGTGTTGTGTTGTCTGAAAACATTGAATCTTTTCAGTTGCTTTGCAAGCTTCTTCACATCATCAATATCATATATCAATATCACTTCCTCTGGTCGCCTTGCAAAATGTAAACAAAAAACCCCCCAGTCTCAGTCCAAGTCCCCTCGGCTGATGCTCTGGCTGATCAGCCGAAGTTCGGCTGGCCAGCGAGGCTCGGCTGGCCAGCGAGGCTCGGCTGACTGTTCGCGGCGTTGTGATTGGCTGAGCTCGGCTGTGTATCATTGCGGGGCGTTGTGATTGGCTGAGCTCGGCTGTGTAACATTTGCGGGAGTCGCCACCGAACGGGCCCCGGGTTTCAAGCTGTTCACCTCCCCTTTGACTTCCCTGTGGACGAAGCCCCTGCCTCCCTGCCCCCTGCCCCCCTGCAGATGGAGTTGGTGGAGCTTCAGTGTAATGACAAACTGAAGGCAAAGTACCGTACCGCTTCTCCATTGTCCTTCTTCCGTGACCTCGTCCTTCCTGCTAACAAATTTCCAAATTACATTGAGCATGTAAAATGCATCGTTGCCATGTTTGGCACACACACACACACACACACACACACACACATCATTGCCATGTTTGGCAGCACTTACTGTTGTGAACAACTCTTTTCAAAAATGTAAAATACAAAGTTTCGCATTCGCTCCCAGCTAAGTGACCGCCACCTCAATAACATTCTGCTCTTATCTACCTCATCAATCGATCCAGACATTGGATCACTTCTCCATGGCAAACAGCACCAACCATCCCACTAATTTGTATGTCTCTTGATAAAATTGCTTTCTGCAGTCACTGATTTGCATGTTTTTCAATAAATTTCTAGTAATCTAGTCACTGGTTTTCCCGTTTTTTCAATTTTTTTTTTTTGTATATTGTCACAAACTGTTTTCTGCAGTCACTGATTTGCAAGTATTTCAATTAATTTCTTGTAATTTAGACACTGGTTTGCCTGCTTTTCTAAAAAAATTTTGTACACTGTCACTTTTGGGTTCTCTTTGGCACTCCAGCCCGCAGGCTACTCCTAGAAGCTTTCTCTGGCCCTACCACTGAATAGGTTGCCGACCCCTGCTCTAGGGTATTTTTTATTTATTTTTTGTGTTTATCTTTGGTCTAAGTTTTTGTTTATATGCAACCACTATTTTTAGTTTCTCCATATTTTGTCATTATTTGTGCACTTATCAATTCCGCTTTTCCTTTTCCATATTCTACATTTGTCACTTTTATCCCGTATTTGTATCATTATCATCACACTGGTTTGTTTAACCTTTCCTATCCTTCCTCCACATATTATAATAATTATTATTCACAATGTTAGTCTGGTTGTCCTCAGATAATTTTTATTACTGCTAGGCATTCAATTTCAGTTTTTTTTCTCCTTTAGATAGTCAACTCTAGTTTTCCTGGTATTATTCCATCTATGTTTGTATACATTACTTTCATTACTTTCGTCAGGCTCTTTCATTACCGTTCTATTATTATCATGTTCTTTTCTTTTTAACATATGTTCTTTATACATTATATACCATTTCTTTATTATATTGTCTCATAACTCACTCCCATCACAATCTTTAATTCCCAATGTCTCATATCACACCCGCATTACCACTAACACCATCCCATCGCCAATAATCACATCATCACAATCTTTTCCTTATCATCTCCCATCGCTCTTCATCACCTCTCATCATCTCCCAGCACCACATATGACGCTTCAACACCCCTATCACCATCTATCATAACGCCCCTCCCTTAACACCCATATAACCTCAGTCCACCCTAAATGATGTATATTCCCTTCCACAGTGGTGCAGGCATGGCGGGCGCAAACCCTCTGGCTGAGATCGCTTCTATCGGCATGAAGGCCCTCAAGCTGCAGAAACTCCGTGTCCGCCACTTCGTAAACCGTACCCTCGGTGCCAATAGCACCACCAGTTAGTTCAATGAGGGACCACGCTAAATAACCAAAGGAGTAGAAGGAGAAGAAGATGAACGATTTGCTGTAAGAGTCTCTTAGCTGGAGGTGGTGGTGGAGAAAGAAGCACTAATTGGCTAAGTTTGGTGTTCTTGTCAGGTCAGTCAGGAATTTTTTTTTCTTTATTTTATGAGATAGCAGGAGCGAGTGTTTCCTAAGGGGCAGTAGCACAATCAGGGAGGAAAGGTTTTGCTCACTGCGTAGCGTCTTTTTGTCGTGTGCAAGAGGCTTCGGGATTCAACTAAAGATCGTCCGCTAGTTTGTAAGGTGTGTAGGAAGGTAAGAGACGAGTGCTCGATAAGGAATCAGGAGGCAGACGATGGTAGAGATGCAGGAAAGAATATGACGGCTTCTTTTCCCCCTTTTACTCCTGGACTGTTTTAGCCTTTGTGTTTTACAGCTGCTGGGCTGGGCACGACCAGCTTGGTATGGCACCTGGTTTTGTATCTTAAGATTGTCGGATTATGAGTATAATGACGGCCACCTCTTGGGCTCGGAGACATCTAACTGCTCGCTGAAGGAAATGTTGTGACCGATAAGACTACCCACTCTACCTTTCCCTCTCCCTCTCCTCTTTTCAGTCACGAAGGTTTGTTTTCAATGAAAGATGTATAGTGTCAGCAACGATATGTATTGTAGTTCCTCGAACTTTCCTTGTCTGGTGGATGC
>JAPQNM010000016.1:10875833-10893333 GCA_029783475.1 Metacarcinus magister
TATATCTTTGGTCTAAAAAATTTAAAGAAAACTTGACAGTTATATAAAATATATTCACTTGTAATATCATCCTCTTACTGAGAATCACAATTGCCGCTCCACATCTGGCACTACCAGTAAGACCTGACAACAATAAAAACCTTTGTGCACCTCTGAGGTAAGTCGTGTGAAGAAGTGAGCGTCCTGGCCAGCTACCTCAAGAGGACTTAAGCACAAACTGAACAATGGTTGTCGGGTCTTAGACTTGTATCGGTTTCACTTCATTTAATGTAATACTAGTTTTCAATAATGAATAAAAAATTTATGTTAACATTGATTAAATATCCTTTAAAAAATCAACAGCAAAGAAGATCATTAGTAGACTGTCCTTTTTAGAAACCATTACTGGCAATCAGAGAGAAGATTGTGAGCTGATAGATGCCTCATTATCTTCTTATTAAGGACAGACTCAAAGGCTTTAGAAAGGTAGGAAATTAAAGTTATAGGGCGGTAGTTTGAAGGATTGAAGCGGTCACCCTTATTTAGGACAGGTTGAATGTGAGCAAACTTCTAGCATGAAGGATAGATAGAAGTAGAGTGACACAGATGAAAGAGTTTGCCCTGGCAGGGAGTGAGCTCGGAAGTACAGTTTTTGAGAACAACGGGAGACTCCATCCTGACTGTAAGCCTTCCGAGAATCAAGGCCAGAGAGGGCATGGAAAACGTCATAATAAATCATTTTAATTACAGAGATGAAGTAGTCAGGGAGTGGAGGAGTAGGAGGAATATGTCCAGTATCATCCAAAGTAGAGTTTGTAGCAAAGGTTTGAGCGAAGAGTTCAGCTTTAGAGAAAGAAGAGACAGCTGTGGAGCCATCTGGTTGAAGTAAAGGAGGGAAAAATGAGCAAGTAAAATTGCTGGATATATTATTGGCTAGATGCCAGAAATCACGCGAGGAGTTCGAATTGAAAATATTGACATTTTCTATTGATAAAAAAAAAAGTTTTTATTAAGTATAAAGAGCTTTGAAGTTTTACCCATAGGGTAGAAAATTCTGAAGATTCAAAATTGTGGGCATGAGAGCAAGTAATGTCGTTACACACATACACACAAGTCAGCTTTGGATTGAAAATGCGGATAGAGAAAATAGGAGGTAACAGAGAAGGGGCTGCTGACAGTCGCCACAGACAACTGTTTCAGTTAGGAAGAGAAAATGAGGTTTAGTGGAGGAGAAATTTTGTTCCACAGATTGGAAATAAGATCTAAGGCCATAAATCAATAGAAAAAGTATTAAATCAAGTGTCACGACACCCAAGGTCATCAGCAGATGGGCAATCTGACCTGGGAACATTTGTGGTCCCCTCCCCAGATGGGGACTCCGAGGCTGAGCGTGGTGAGGCCATTATAAAAAAAAATAGTTGAGTGTAAAAATGTAAGATGCACGTAGTGTTATGTAAGTAGTAGTAGAAGCTGTCTTTAGAGGGCAGACTGCAGCTGCTCTCTTGTGTAAGAGAAACATAGGGAACCGGTGTCACGACTTTTTATAAGTACGGCCCCTAAAATATAGTGCTACATCCGAGAGAAGCACTTATTTCAGCGATATGGACAAGGTAAGGTTGTTTAATGCTCGTGATGACGAGTGATTTATATTTCTAAGTTGTTTATGTGCTGTAGGAAATAGTACGGCTGTTGGAAAGTAAGCCATTAGTAAGTAATAGACGTTTATATAATCCTCACAATATATCAGCTATAGCTGAAACATAGTGCCGCACGTCGTCTGTTCCTGGGCCGCGCATGCGCATAAGGCCCACGTAAGCACTTTATTTCAGGTACAGTTTGTTTCGTGACACCGGGAAGAGAGGATACGGGGAATCATTCAGTCTGTAGCACCGCCTACATCCCCGTAAGTATCTCGCCTGGAGTATTCCACCGGGTGGCAGGTGTCTATTGCCTACTCCATATGGAACTACTGCTGCTACCAAGACTTCATGCCACGGTGGTTGCTCCTTTTATCATCGTTACACTTGCCCACTTCGGAACTTTGTCTGCTATAGGTGTGGGAAGAAGCGGCACTTTGCAAATGTATGTCGTTCACAGGGCTCCAGAGCAGGGCGTATCAAACCTGTTACATCAGCGGCAACCCTATCTTCCATGCCAACGGCTTGAATATTGCCCCTTCACAGTGCCATTATACCAGCACTTATCAACGAGGTAAGAGTTGATACTCTCGTTGACAGTGGAAGTAGGGGAAGGTGGGGCATAATGGCACAAGTGGGTAATATGGACCACCCCCGTTTTCTGTGTTTTTAGCTGCTACCATCTATTGGCAATGATATGTACCCACTTATTTATCGGCTCTTCAGTCAACTGTAACATCGGGGCAAGCTTGGACGCCACCATTTGTTTTTGTGTGAAACGCCCCAGAATATTTCATAACCAGCTGATCTATTGGTGAGGGTCTGATAAAATAGTAGCAGGTCCATCCGCCCCCGTGACGATGCGCCCCAAGTCCATTCGCCCCGTAAGTTGGGACACAACCAAGTCGTTGCGCCCCAACTCTCATACAAATACTATATACTATAGGTTAGGTTAGGTTAGGTTAGGTTAGTCTTTTTATCCTGTTTGTGTAATATTCTTTTTTTAATTGATGATGAAGTAGATTCGCCCCACCTACTGGGGCGAATGGACTTGGGGCGCATCGTCACTGGGGCGGATGGACTGTAAACCGATAAAATTGTGTTTGGTGGAATAGTGACTTATAATTTCATGTAGGGGAGAGGGATGAAGATTCGGACACTTTTTACTTTTTAGTTTATTGAGCCAAAACTTGATACAGTAAGATTGTGTTTTGCAGCTCAACATGTAGTCTCATCATATGTGTTTTTGTAGTAAATAGGCAAAGAGGTACTACACTCCGGTAGATTTGAAGCTATAGAACGTCATATGGAAATAAGAACAACAACCAAGCAGTCCTGAACCACTGAAGCTATGGAAGCTGCCCTTAAAGCACTTGCAAATCGTGAAATGGGATACACAAAAGCAGCAGACCTTGGTGTCCCCAAAACAACATAGAAGCGTAGACATAAGATGGAAACAAGTTCTCTAAGGGCTAATCAAAATCATTTGGTCGCTACAGGACTGTTTTTTCAAGAGATACTGAGAAAGAACTTGTGCGATATGTCTATAGTCTTTGCTCACTACTCCTCCACACTCCTGCCAGCTAGGTAGTACATTGAATAAATACAGTCGTGTGATTTATACATTATTTATTTATCAGTCGTGTATTACAGTTAACTTTCAGAAATAACCCGAGAAGCAGAATCACCCACAGTGCCGGAGTGCCACAGGTGAGTGGCACACACGCCCATATAACCAGAGTGGCACACACGCCCATATAACCAGAGTGCCACACACGCCCATATAACCAGAGTGCTATAGCAGCGACAATCACATACACTACACACCCACCTGCACACACACCCACAGCTTGAGCCTATAATTACTTCCCTCGAGACCGCGGCTGAGGTCGAAATTAACTTGACCTCACCTCACCTGTGACCTGACCCCAGGTGTCCACCAGGTCTGCGAGCCCAATATAAGCTGCCACACACACACACCCACCTGGAACAAAAGGTCCCAAATGTTGGCATTGTGGCCACACAACACCCTAGGCGAGGGAGGCTGTGCTACGTGAGGACCACACCGGGATCATCACAAAGGATCAGGTCCATCATACACCACAGTTTCACCTACGACGGGATGCGAGTGTTCAATTGCATCCCAACCACATTACGAAACTTGGTAGGGGTGGCTACAGACACCTTCAAGACACACTTGGACAAGTGGTTGGCTAAAATACCTGATCAGCCACCTACACCAGGATACCCCAGACAGAACTCCAACCGCCTTGTTGAGTGGACCATGGAGGAGTGGGTGTCACCTGGCCACAGTGGAGCTCCAGCTCAGCTGCGTCACTAACTGACGAAATTTACTAAGTGAAACACACACTAGGTCAGTCAACCATCAGCGAACCGTGAGTCTACCTGCAGGCTACCACCACAGCTCACGTCGGGGAGCCAAGCCTCATGGCTCCCCTCACACGTCATTCACCATCTCCAGGCTCTCTGTCCACTCTACAAGCTACTTGTGTGTGTAACAACTCGTGCAGCAATAAACTACCAAAACCAAGTCAGGGTGTTGTTCGAATCCTTATGTAGCCGACAAACTCCGCTTGATTTGTTGTTGACCTTGACCAAGATCTGTCACATCAAGATCAAGATCAATATCAACATTGCCCGCCAAAAGTTGTGGCTGTATTGAAGAATATTTTACCTAATTACGAAGTTCATTCACTCTTTGCATCGGGAAAGGTAAGCGTTGATTATAACAACATTAGTTACTCGGTGACATTTGTCAAGAATTACATTCACTCATAAAGTATATAGTTTCAGACACCATATATCTGTCAACAACAACAAACTTTCTACCTAGCTGTACGTTTGGGATACTAGAGGCTGTGCACCATAGCCTGCATGGCCCCATCAAATGTACAAGTAGAAGAAATTACGGTGAATATGCATAACTATTGCTCGTCCCCTATCATCTTGGTATTATTTTACATCTTCACCTGAGTGCTCTAGAGAATTCAGAGCTGTATTTTGGCAAAGCTTACAGGTACGACAGCCGTACCTGTAAGTGCTCGCTTATAGATACGGCACGTGCCTAACTTTTGGGTAGTAAAATATAAAAAGCTTAGGTATATCTTACTAATAGCATCTCACGGATCACCAAAATATTGACGTAGGTGGTAAGGTATGTAATGTACAACACGCTTGTGGTGGTTTTATTTGTGGGACGGCCTTCGTTTGGCCACAGAGGCTCTTTAAAAATCTGGTAGGTGCCTCAAATTCTAAGTTCACACAGATGTTAAGTTATGGTTAGGGTAAGGTTGTTAGGTTAGGTTACGTTTATGTTATGGTTAGGTTCAGTTAGGTTAGGTTCGGTTATATAAGATTTTTACATTTTATTACCCAAGAGTTTGGGTTCTCAACCTTAGATTTTTTCTGGATTTGGGTAATAAAATGTAAAAATCTTATATAACCGAACCTAACCTAACTTAACCTAACCATAACATAAACGTAACCTAACCAAACAACCTTAACCTAACCATAACTTAACACCTGTGTGTTGTACATTACATACCTTATCACCGATGTCAATATTTTGGTGATCCGTGAGGAGATGCTATTAGTAAGATTTACCAAAGCTTATATAGCTGAAGCTATCCGAACCAAACCTTACCTAACCTAACATAACCTAATCTAATCCACCCACAGGTGGCGCCAAACAGACTCACGGCTGGTGCTGTGCATCTGACAAAATTTATAAGTATATAGTGTAAGAATGTATATTGTAAGTTTTCTCTTTTCTGTATGTATTTTTCATGTACTTAGAGAGAGAGAGAGAGAGAGAGAGAGAGAGAGAGAGAGAGAGAGAGAGAGAGAGAGAGAGAGAGAGAGAGAGAGAGAGAGCGATAGAGCGATAGAGATAGAGAGAAAGAGACTGGAGCCTGGAAGGATGAAGTGTCAAGACAGGAACCAGTGAAGGCTTTGGTCACCCCAAGGAGCGATTTCAAAGAAATAGACATTAACCAAAATTTTTAATGATATGTAACTAGTATTAGGAAGACAGAAGCCATTAATATGATGCTATGCTTTGCAGGGTGAATGCAACAGTTAGATTCATGGATAACACACAGCTGCTGGACTGTACCCAGGCACTACTCAGTGACTTGGACGAGGAGGATGAAGAACAAGAAACACAACACTTGGTGAGTTGTGGATGAGCTTTGTGTTTTCTAGAAAGCTCAAAGATCATAATTGCTGTATAAGATGGACCCTCTAATTTGCCAGGTATTTTAGGAGAAAAATATTTGAGGATTTAATAGCTTAGCATATAAGGTGTAAGGTGGTGACTCTACACTGTCTTTTCTCAGCCGTCCATTTGGTTAGATTTGGTTTGGTAAAGTTAGGTTTAGTTAGGTTCCACAGGTTCTGTCCTATCACCCACTCTTTTCTTATTATTCATCAATGACCTTCTCAATCATACTCAGTGTCCTATCCACTCATATGCTGATGACTCTACCTTGCACTTCTCCACATCTTTCTCCAGACGCGTAAACCAGAAACGGGTGAATGACACGTGGAGATGCCACAGAACGCCTAACTTCTGATCTTTCCTTAATGTCAGATTGGGGCAGAAAAAACCTTGTGTTGTTCAATGCTTCAGAAACTCAATTCCTTCATTTATCCACTCGACAAAATCTTCCAGACAACTATCCCTTCTACTTTGATGACACACACCTGTCCCCCTCTTCTACACTGAACATCTTTGTGCTATCCTTTACTAGAACTCGTTCACTGGAAGTCTCATATCTTATTGTAGGTCTGATTTGCTCTTACACCAGTTATTAGAATATATTATGAAAGAAAGAAGTTCATTAGTGTTTATTAGCAACACTGATAAGAGAAACTGTATCACACTTGCTACTCAAGACATGTCACTGAAGAAATGGACTGTACCTAATTCCCATTTTGCAGGTGGCTTGGCTGGAGATTAGTGGAAATCAACATGAAGTTTTCAATGGGAGAAACATCATTGGCCGAGACCCAGATGGATGCAGAATAGTCATTCCAAGCAAGGTGAGTGTAGTTGGCAGCAACAAGTTATAGTTGACTTATTCATATGTGCATTAGCTTGGCTCTTCACTGCCTCATTGGTCATTATTATCATATGCATCATCATATTCATCATTAGCCTCTTCGAGTCCACTGATGACCAAAAGCTTCTTCTAGCCTTCCTTACTCATATCTCTCAGCTGCCCGTCTATTCCAGGCCAAACCAGCAAAACTTCCTAATTCATCTCTCCATCTAGTTAACTCTCTTCCCAACCTTATCTTACCATCCTTGGGTTGCCATTGTGTTACTCTAGTTGTCCATCTGTTATCTGTTCAGGGCATGATGTGTTCAGAACCTGTCAGCTATTTTGATTTTTGATTGTGGTGAAGCTATTTTCAACTTTGGTTTGCTCCTTAATCCATGATGCTCTCTTCCTATCTTTCCATGTAATACTCTATAGGCACTGAAGTTTTATTTTCAGGATTTAAATAACACTCCAGGTTTTCAATCCATATGTTGGTACTGGTAAGATGCACTAATTATAAACATTTCTCCTTAAGGGAAATGCAATATTACTTTTCATAACATTATGATGGTTGCCAAAAGCACTCCATCCTATACCTATCCTTCTTACAAAGTTTTTTCCTGATCTGGACTTCGTCAATATATTCCTGAACGCATTATATTACTTCATCATCTACTTAAATTTCATGGTTTTGTATTTACTTGTTAAACATCATCTTTGTTTCCTTCATGCTCATCTTCAGACTTACTTTTTGACCATGCAACTACAAAATCATCTGCTGCAGTTCATCTGCAGATATTCTCGTGAGAACAATATAATTTAGCAAGCCTAAGATTATTGAGGTATTCTCCATGTTTTAATCCCTGTCTCTTTCCTTCATTCATTCATTAAAACTTCCTCTATTACTTCCGTGAACAATTTAGGTGAGATAGTGTCGCCTTGTATTTTCTCACTGACCTTATGTAGCTTTATAGTGGAAGTGCTTTCCTTATATTAGATTTCCTCTCATACCTTCATGATGAGCAATTACCGGCCAATTAGTCTGACATCAGTAATAGGTAAAAGTCTATTATATTCAAGAAAGTACGGCAGCATATATATATATATATATATATATATATATATATATATATATATATATATATATATATATATATATATATATGCTGCCATATTTTCTTGGATATAATAGACTTTTACCTATTACTGATGTCAGACTAATTATTTACTTTTGGGAAATGATTTGATAGTATTTAGTATGATGTGGCATGAATGAAAGAGATATTCATAGATAATGTATCGTGATTACAGTTCTGTGATGATCATGACATCCAGGTTTTTAAAAAAAAATTTTATTATGAAAGGAGGAATCAAATATGATGATGAAAGAGTAGCAGGCTATGTTCCAACCATCAACCTTTTTTTCTGTTTGTTTGCAGGTACTCTCTAAGCAGCATGCAGTAGTGGAGGTGAGGGCGGGCACACACACCCTTGCTGACTTGGATAGCAGTAATAAGACAAGGTTGGGGAAGGTGAGTCTTGAGGCTGAGGCGAAGAATCACAGTTAATGATAGTGCTGCCATTATCATCATTATTGTCAATGTTATCGCTGTTGTCACTATCTTCGTTGTCATCATTGATCTTCATCTTTATCATCATAATTTTCACTATCATCATCATCATCATCATCATCATCATCATCATCATCATCATTCACAAACAAAGCAACAAGTGAAGAAACTAGGAAAGTAAATCACTTTGTGGACAATAGTCAGTGAAAGGTGTACATTGATTTGGTGCTTTTTGTGTGATTAAACTTTACTAACACACTATTAAGTCACTACCAGAGGCTGTTTTCATCTTGATCAGTATGCAGGCTTCATGGGCATAAAAAAGGTAGATGATAGAGTTGATGTTGAAGCTCTCTGGAACTTTCTGAAAATTTATGGTGTTGGAGGACAGTTGTTGGCAGGACTTAAAGGCATTTTATAGGGAGGCAAATGCATGTGTGAGGGTGGATGAAGAGCTTAGTGAAAGTTTTCCTATAGGTGTTGCGTTGCAACATGGATGTGTGATGTCGCCTTGGCTGTTAAATATTTTTATGGATGGTTGTATGAGAGAAATGAAAGGTAAAGTGAGGAATATTGGTGAGAAACTGAAAATGAATGAAAGAGGTGAGCAGTAGTGGCATGCTTATATTGCAGATGACTGTGTATTATTTGCAGAGAGTGGTGAATTAATCTTATAGTATATGTACTATTCTCAAGTACCTCACAGTGTTCTGCTATAGCAAATCACCCATTTCATGGCTTATGATCTTAAGCATCATGTCAATTCTCTCAAGAAGGAATCCTCATTTGTTTCCACTATGATTATATTGACAGATGGTACTGCGGCCCAATGTCCAGTATGCACTTCAGGGTGGTGAGAAAATTAGGTTTGGCAATGTGATGGCTATCTACACTATTAAATCTGAGGTAAGGCTCCCACATACTAAGCGTGTATATTGTATTATACATTTATACATAACTATATAGTTTTAATATTCAGGATTTAAGCTAAACTTGTGTCAAGCCTATATCTAGTTTTATCCAACTTAGGTTTAACTAATAGATGCTCTTGCTCATGCCTTTTAAAATGTTCTAAATGTCAGTGCTACTATTTATGAAACTGAATTTTTTTATAGCCATATATCATCAATCCTCATCAAAATGTTTTAGTATCCTCAATTTTAGAATGGAATATATATAGTGTATATTTTAAGGTTTTTTTAGATAAAACATTACAGGGGACCGGTAGGCTCATAGGTAGAGTGCTCGGCCAGTAGAGAGCTGTTTCATCAGCATTGTATATTTCCTCAGGACTAAGGTTTTCATCAGATACTATCTTGACAAATTCATGAATGTAATGTTCAGCTGCATCATAATCAGTGGAAGCTTTTTCACCACAGATTTTCAGATATTTTATACCATGATGCTTCCTAAATTTCTGCAGCCAACCTTCTGAATAATCACATTCGCCTTCAATGTTCAGTTCTTCATGGTATTTTCTAGCTTGTTTCATTACCAGCAAACCAGTCAGTGGCATACGTACAATTGTTCGTTGTTGAACCCACTCCAACAGCACATGGTCAAAATCCTTGTTTTTCTTTTGCACTATGCAGCGTTTTCCTATTTTTCATTAATTCCTAGTCATCACTGTCACTGTAAAACTTCAACAACTTATGTTTCTGTTTTTTTAGGTCGTATATGGTGTTAGTTCCCAGAGCATAATCTTCAGTAAGATGCCACACATATACACCAAGATCAAGCTTCTGCTATAACTATTTTATGTATTATCGATAATGACAGACTCCCTTTTCTGTTTCCCCTGTTATCCATAGGGGAATCTGCAGCTCTTTCTGAAATTTTCAAGTAGGCAGACAAGGCTTTTGTATAGGGGGAGGAGAATTGACAGAGACAACACTGAATACCCAATTTCATGAAACCTGATTTAGTAAGAGTTTATATTAAATTTCCAGTCCAGATTTTAAGTATAAGACAACCCAAGTGTACAGTGTGAAGAAGAGGTCATTTGTGTGTCATTCAAGAACTAAGAATAATTGTGTGGAAGGTTGTCTAGTTAATAATACACTTGAGCCTTAGTAGATGCATTCTTTCTTTTTTGTAGTGTGATCCATAGCCTTGAGGCTCTCCCCATCCCACAGGTATGTGATGATAGTGGCTCAGAGACTGGCTCAGAGTCACTGCTTCCCATGATGGAGGATGAGGAAGAGAGGTCACCATCTCCAGTCCTTTCATCTAGACTTGACCATTCAGGTATCCTTGTACTCCTGTTGTTGTGGTTCTGGGCCTCCTTTATGCACTTTTTTTTTCTCTCTCTCTCTCTCTCTCTCTCTCTCTCTCTCTCTCTCTCTCTCTCTCTCTCTCTCTCTCTCTCTCTCTCTCTCTCTCTCTCTCTCTCTCTCTTTCTCTCTCATTATGTATAGTGACATACAAAGTCATACCTATTTGTGAGAAAGCACAAAACATATATTGTATTTGCAAAATATGTGTGGTATGGTAATTTTTCCCCATCATTACAATGTTGAACCTATAAAGCATCAGAGGGATGTTGGAAGGTGAAAAGGTTATGTTTTCTTTACCCTTTGCCTTCCTTTGTTAATGTTAGTAAACCAAACTCATCATCTAGTTTATAATTTTACTATACTAAAGACTTTAATCCTTATGTCTTTGCAGATACACAGAAAGCAGTGCAGAATGCCACACATGATGTATCTATGCCATTGTCATCATTGTCTTCCCAGAACAACAGCACGCCTCAGGCTAAGAAGGTGGATTACTCACACTCGTTCAACACACCCATCCCTTGCCTCACAGACTCTCTTCTTGAGGTAAACCTTTCATATGGTTGAATTATCACTGATTGTCTCTGTCGAAGGGCCACACAGGCACAAATATATCATTGTGGGCTGTAGGATTCATGTTGGTAACCAATCAAGTTGTTTCTTTCTGATGTTCTTTATACTGATTTGACATGTTATCAGAAGAGTTATCTCTAGACTCATTGGGAGTCATGGGTAGTTAAGTAAACTTTGTGTATCTCTTTGGAAGTAGTAGTTAATAATCTCACTCAGTCTTATTCCTTACTCATATTTACTAAGAGATTTGTATACTTACGGTACATGTAAATTCTCTGCAATTTATGATCCCTATCTGCTATAGTTACAATGTCGTCATTAAACACCCATTGTAGTCCTTTTTACTTTGGCTGAAATTTACTTCTATTTTCTTCAGCTCATAGGAAGTATAATGATAATGATGAGAATGATGGTTATGATCTTTATTTCAGCCAAGTGATGCTGAGAGCAGTATTGTGAGTGCTACACAGTCACCTGCTAAGAAGACCACTCCACTCTCTCCCTCATGCACTCGAACGCCTGACTTGGAGGAGTACAACAGTGATACGAGTACAGATGTTGAAGACAATGCTACACCACAGCTTTGTCCTAATTTACTCAAACTTCAAATCCCAGCACACCCTTCCACCACTACATCAATACCAGAGACTCCACCACATTCCTCACACAACACGACCATAGAAAACACCTCTTTCAACACATCCATACCAGAGACACCAGCAGAATCCTTTCCCACTACATCCAAAACAGAAACCCCAGTATGTTCTTTGCCCAACATTGTCACACCAGAAACACCAGTCCATTCCTCTCCCAGTAGATCCTTGTCTATCACCCCAGTGCATTCCTCCTCTATATCCATAATAGACACCCCAACAAAGGCTCACAAAAACGATAACTCTGAACAAGGCCCTGACAGTGAGTACTTATTGTTCAAGAAGCCCTTGGCATCATCGATATTCAAAGTATCCAGATCTCCCAATACACCTGCAAGAAATGCTTCCTCACCAAAATCTAAAGCATTTACCAAGGGATGTGAGGCCGTATCAACACAGTTATTCACTGCTGACAACCCAGATGCTGTGGACCTTGATGCCCCAACACAAGTGTTTGATAATGATGTAACACGTAATGTGAATCTTGATGCCCCAACACAAGTCTTCACCAATGATGCCAGTGTTGATCTTGATGCCCCAACACAAGTGTTCACCAATGATACCAGTGTTGATCTTGATGCCCCAACACAAGTGTTCACCAATGATACCAGTGTTGATCTTGATGCCCCAACACAAGTGTTCACCAATGATACCAGTGTTGATCTTGATGCCCCAACACAAGTCTTCACCAATGATACCAGTGTTGATCTTGATGCCCCAACACAAGTCTTCACCAATGATACCAGTGTTGATCTTGATGCCCCAACACAAGTCTTCACCAATGATACCAGTGTTGATCTTGATGCCCCAACACAAGTCTTCACCAATGATACCAGTGTTGATCTTGATGCCCCAACACAAGTCTTCACCAATGATGCTGATCTTAATGCTTCTACACAAATAATTACACCAAGTGATGCACCAAGTGGTATTGACCCTGATGCCCCAACGCAAGTATTTGATAATGATACCCTTAGCCATGTTGATTTTGATGCCCCAACACAAGTGTTTGATGTAAATAATACATCAAGTGATATAGACCCTGACGCCCCAACACAAGTGTTTACTAGTAACGTATCAGGTGGCTTGGACCTTGATGCCCCTACGCAAGTGTTTACAAGTGTTGCGTCAGGTGGCATAGACCCTGATGCCCCAACACAAGTGTTTACCAATGATGCACCAGATGATATAGACCCTGATGCCCCAACACAAGTGTTTACCAATGATGCACCAGATGATATAGACCCTGATGCCCCAACACAAGTGTTTACCAATGATGCACCAGATGATATAGATTTTAATGCCCCAACACAAGTGTTTACCAATGATGCACCAGATGATATAGATTTTAATGCCCCAACACAAGTGTTTACCAATGATGCACCAGATGATATAGATTTTAATGCCCCAACACAAGTGTTTACCAATGATGCACCAGATGATATAGACCGTGATGCCCCAACACAAGTGTTTACCAATGATGCACCAGATGATATAGATCCTGATGCCCCAACACAAGTGTTTACCAATGATGCACCAGATGATATAGACCGTGATGCCCCAACACAAGTGTTTACCAATGATGCACCAGATGATATAGACCTGATGCCCCAACACAAGTGTTTACCAATGATGCACCAGATGATATAGACCGTGATGCCCCAACACAAGTGTTTACCAATGATGCACCAGATGATATAGATCCTGATGCCCCAACACAAGTGTTTACCAATGATGCACCAGATGATATAGACCGTGATGCCCCAACACAAGTGTTTACCAATGATGCACCAGATGATATAGATCCTGATGCCCCAACACAAGTGTTTACCAATGATGCACCAGATGATATAGATCCTGATGCCCCAACACAAGTGTTTACCAATGATGCACCAGATGATATAGATCCTAATGCCCCAACACAAGTGTTTACCAATGATGCACCAGATGATATAGATCCTGATGCCCCAACACAAGTGTTTACCAATGATGCACCAGATGATATAGATCCTGATGCCCCAACACAAGTGTTTACCAATGATGCACCAGATGATATAGACCGTGATGCCCCAACACAAGTGTTTACCAATGATGCACCAGGTGGTATAGACCCTGATGCCCCAACACAAGTGTTTACCAATGATGCACCAGATGATATAGATGGTATTAAAGATAAACATGTTACTACAATGAATCCTGTGGCCTCTAGCAGTACCCCAGAGGTTCGTGCCAATGGTAACTCTACTCAAGAGTTGGCAAGTGGTGAAGTTAGGCATACTAGATCTCTAGGGTCCACTCAGTTGTCCCTTGATGATGAATCAGTAAGTGATAACACTCTAAGTTCTCAAACCCTCCTGTGTGACCCTGTTGATGCTAGTGTCCCAGCCCAGCCATCCTTAGTCACCTGCAAGAGTGTTCTAGGGCCCAGTAGCAGCATCATGGAGGCATGGGGCCATCTTGAGTCAAATGCCAGCCTGGGCACCAACACAGCATTTGTGGGACACACAGGCAAGGATGATCTTCAGGAGAGTGATGCAGCCTCTGATGCATCCAAAAGTTTATTCAATGAAGAAGATGAGGTAGAGTCTCTTCATGATGAGGGAGAGACTGGTGTTTTTGACAGTGTGAAAGGTCACAGACAGTTGAGGGGGGAAGACTTTCATTCAGATGAAAGTACAGACCTTGAAGAAAACACACTCACAGATCCTGTACCACATACCAACCACAAAGTTGCTGTGAAAATTGCACTCTCGATGGAAAAGAAGGATCCTGCTGCAGGTTGTTGTGAAAATATAGAAAGAGTCATGAGTGATTTACCACATAACCGGACTCTTGAAGGAAATTGTGAAGAAGTTAGAAATTCTCCAGCAACTTCTTCCAGCTCCAGTAGGAAGGAAAAACTGCTCACTCTGACAGAACAAAGTATTCACTCGAGCTCCAAAATTGTGAGGCAGCACAGGCAGGTCGCAAAGAGACTTCCATTCATCCCCTCAGAACTCTGTACTCTAGAGTCCTCCCAGGAGACTATTCCCATCAATGTCTCACTCTCAGACTGCTATTTTGATATGAGTGAGGAAAATTCTGAATGTAATGACTTGACAGGAGCAAGACAACCTGATTGGCTGAGTGACAGTGAGTCTGAAGAGAATGCCATTAGACCATCACAAAAATTGTTTGATCTACCATCTGACACTGAAGGAGACGAGCCACAAAGAACAGAGGATGTCATGATCACTTCCACTAGAAGGAAGTCCAGCAGACTTTGCTCCAATGAAGCCAACACCCCAAAAAGCAGTAGGAAAAAAGTCAGGACAGCTTCCAATATCACTCCTGCCTCCTGCCCCTTGCCCTCTGCTTCTGCTGCAACTCCCAAACATATCCACACCAAAAGCTCTGTCTCTTCCTCACTAACCACAACCTCAAACCTCATCCCTGCCTCTACTTCCACTACCACAGCCACATCTAGCACAACTCCAACCTCCACAGCCTCTTGCATCTCTCGTCAAACCTCTGTTCCAGCCTGTGCCCCAGTTCTAAGCCATGACCTTTCATCCATCACCAGTGGGAAGACAAGAAGAGACAAAACAGAGGATGAAACTTCCATCTCTACCAACGTTTCAATCATGTCTCCCATTTCCACCAGGAAGCGTAGTAACAGAAGCACGTCTAGAGATGAAGTTAATCCTTCCAGCACCACCACTTCCATTTATCCCACTACTGCCACCTCTGCTACCACTGTCACTACTATACCTACCACTGATGTCATCACTGCTACTAGATGTAAGTCATTAAGAGATGTGCGGCCTAAGAGAAGGCCTCCATCTCAGAGAGTCACTGTTAAATCTGCAGTGAATTCTAAGAGTGTAGAGACGGAGGAACTGAATGAAAGCAAAGCATCACCACAGCCATCTACATCAGCAAACGCTGGTACCAGCAACAGCTCTGCTAATACAAGGAGCAGGAGGAGCAAGCAAGAAACTGTGCTACCTATCAAAGTAAAAATCGAAAAGATTGAAGATGAAAATGGGCAGACGACCACTTTGTTTGGAATCAAACAGGAAAGGAAAGAAATAGAGACATATGTATGTGAACAACCAGTCATCAAAACAGAACCCAAGGATGACCTGGCCCAGGACAACCTTGAGGGGGAGGGCAGTGGCCGGAGTAGGAGGATGCGCCAAAGACCAGATAGGTTCTCCCCAGAGAAAGACATTAGCCTACCTGGCAGAAAGTCAAAAAAATCTAAAATGTCTTTACCATCATCAAAATCTTCAAGCAAAGTGCTGAGGGAGAATACTGGAAATGTAGTGGTAACTACCACAGAGGAGAGCAGTGCGAGATCAGATGTTCCAGCACGGCAGCGGCGATCCCAGAGGATTTTGTCTTCCATGCAGTCCAGAAAACAAGAGAGGCCTGCACCTGGAACAGACTTAGAGGTAACAACTTTACTGAAGAGAGTGAAGAAGGAACAAAAGGATTCCGATGAAGAATTTTCAGGATTTTCTATTCCATCATGCACTACACTAATCCCAGAGGCAGATCCACCACCCAAAAAAAGTTGTAAGTCAAGAGCTTCCTCTAGCAGAGGTGCACGTCAGACATCACCCAGAGCTACTAAAAAGATTAAAATTGAAATTGTACCAAAGGAAGAAAGTGAAGACAATTTTGAAGATTCCAAAAGTAGGATAACACAATCAAGAATAAACCAAACAAGAACAAGCAAGAAGTTGAGTCCAAGTTTATACTCAAAGCAAAACACCAGAAGAAGAAACTCGGAGGCATCTGAGGCTTCTTCTAGCAATGGCAGTTTCTCAGCAAGAGCTACAAGGAGTAACAAAGTAAGTGTCGTAAGATATTAACTTTGCAAACATAATCATTTGTCTCCTTTGGGTTCTGTTGGTCACTACATTTTGCACTAAATTTTATACTGGTTAAATTGCATATGCATATTCATACAGGTAGAGGAATTTTCAAACGTTTGAATATAAATCACATAATGAGTTGCATTATATTGAATTATAAAAAATAAATATCTCCCACCGCCGGCATTCTCTCTCTCTCTCTCTCTCTCTCTCTCTCTCTCTCTCTCTCTCTCTCTCTCTCTCTCTCTCTCTCTCTCTCTCTCTCTCTCTCTCTCTCTCTCTCTCTCTCTCTCTCTCTCCAATCAAGTGTCACTCCTGTGCTTCCCCTTCAAAACCATCTTCTGATCCTATGTCATCCTTAATCATTAAAATTTCTTCTCTACAATCTCCTGCCAAGAAAACTTTTATTCCTACTGTCTTCTTTCCTCTTAACCGTAGTGAGACCATATCTGACATTGAAGCCTTTATAGCAAAACCTTACATTGATGTCTCACTTTCCGTAAAATTTTTTTTTTTCTTGTCTTTTACTTTATAAAATGGAACGTATTCCTTGACTCCTTGTTTGTATATCATTAGAAAGAAATCATATTGCTCTTGCACTTTCTTTAGTTCCTTTAGTCAGTTTCATTGAAAATCTTCTTCATTGCAGTATAGTTTGCCTTTGCTGAAAAGTACTGAGCAGCATCAGATGGTTTGGTGCCAATATGACGTGGTGCCAAAATAACTTCAATACCAAAACTTGAATACCAAATAACTTTTAACCCTTTTTGGGAAAGTGATTTTTGTCATAACCATGTACATTTTAAGAGTCCATATTTCAAACTTCTAGCTTGTTCTAGTTACTTGAGTAATCTCTAGTTTGATACCTTGTCAAAAGCCTTCT
>JAPQNM010000016.1:10898333-10908333 GCA_029783475.1 Metacarcinus magister
TTCAAAGAAAGTTACTAACTAAAATTACCTTTTACCTCAAGGAATTTTTAAGTATCATTCTTCCTCCAGATCCTTGGCAATTCCTCCTGAAAGACCGTGAAGCTGAAGAGAAGTTTGGGTTTTGTTTAGAGGACACCATCAAGTCTGCCTCTAACTTCTTGCTGTTTGAAGGCTTATCCATGTATGCCACGCCTTCAGTGCAGCCACCACCATGCCAGATGAGAGGTAGTAACTCTTCTTTCTGTGGCAATTTTATGACGATTGAGGAATTATTTAACAGGGATTAACGAGAAACAGGAGGTAAAGGATAGTCAAGAGGAGATTTTCTAGTAGAAGTAGCTGTGAGAGTGGGAGGTGAAGAATGGGAAAGGGGTGATGGAGGAGGAGGAGAGGAAGATGGGAGAGGAGTAGGTGGAGGAGGGGGAGAAGGAGGAGGAGGGGGTATAGGAGTGGAAGGAAGGTTATTGGGTGGCTGATGAACTTCTGCTGAAACACAGATGGTGTTCTCGAAGGGGGTATGTCATGGGATAGAGGATGGAAAAGGGAGTGAGGTATCCATGAAAGGTTCTGCTATGAAGGCTTCAATGTCAGAGATGGTCTCACTAGGTGAAGGTTAGGTTGGGTGGGTGTGTGCGGGGGGGGGTGTTCCAGTAATTCTTATCCTTCCCAGATAGATGTGGGTTGGGGATGAAATGTCTTGGTGATGAAAAGATTTGAGTCCAAAATGTTTAGGTGCCAAAAAATACTACCGAGTACCAGATAATGTTGCTTGGTGATGAGATGCGTTACGTACTAAATGTGTAAGTTTCAAATTACCTGAACCTCTTTATACATAAGGATGCAAGAACATTTTATTCCAACATCGTGCATAGCTTGACTCCCTCTTATCTCTTATGAGAGGCCTGGCATTACCCTGCTGCTGCTGAGGGCATTATAATGGAGATTAGTTAGGAGGCTGAGAATTTGATTGATTTTCCATTGCTTACAGATATTGTAGAGTGTGCAGGAGGAGACTACCTTCCTGCTCCGCCTAAGAAGTATGAGCCACAAATCCGAATTATATCTTGCCCAGAGGATAAGAAGCTGTGGCCATCATTCAAATCCTTAGGAATACCAATCCTTGGAGTCGAATTCATCTTGACAGGTCTACTGAGACATGAGTTACTTTTAGAAGAATTTGTGCTTAGCTGAACCACTACTGCTGCTGTTGCTTTACATTTTATCATTCATTGTTGTGTAAAAAGGATTTGCATTGAAATTTATCTATCTTTATAATGGTGTGTAAAAGGATTTGCATTGAAATTCATTTATCCTTATTATTGTTTCATTAATTGGCTTCTGTACATCATCATGAAACCTTAAATAATGCTGGTGATTTACGTGTGTGTATTTAATGTAACTAATTGTATAAATAAACATGATAATTATGCAATGGTATTTGACAAGATCTATCAGTTATAACCAATTATCAAGCATGTATATATAGTGAATCTTTACCTGGTGTGTGATGGTGACCTCCGAGTAGTGGTCATAGCCTATAGGACTCTGCTTCTTGTCTGTGTTGTCAAAGGTGATAGAGACGGTAGCCTTGGTGACCCCGGCCTGTCCATTCTTGTACACTAACTCCTGCAGGTTGGTGGCACGTACCTGTAAGGCATCACACCAATTACACACCTGTCCCTGCACACACACACACACACACACACACACACACACACACACACACACACACACACACACACACACACACACACACACGTTTCCCAGTAAGTTTGGAGATTGAAAAGGAAACTACACATCCCCCCAAAAAAATATCCATGGACACCATTAATTATTTT
This sequence comes from Metacarcinus magister, assembly GCA_029783475.1. Taxonomy (NCBI): domain Eukaryota; kingdom Metazoa; phylum Arthropoda; class Malacostraca; order Decapoda; family Cancridae; genus Metacarcinus; species Metacarcinus magister. The sequence continues at coordinate 10,900,172 of JAPQNM010000016.1, forward strand.
CGCTTACAATCCTAAAATAATAAATCTGTAGAGTTTGACAAGATCTATCGGTTAGTGCAATAATCTTTCCAATATTTTCAAATTTTTTTTTTTTTAATAGAAAAAAATATTTATGACATTTTACTCTCTCTCTCTCTCTCTCTCTCTCTCTCTCTCTCTCTCTCTCTCTCTCTCTCTCTCTCTCTCTCTCTCTCTCTCTCTCTCTCTCTCATACACACACACATACACACACACACACACACACACAAAGTAAAGAAAGCAACCCATGCAAGACAGGCACAAGACAGACAACAATGGGAACGCCAACTCAACGTAAGATCAACACTAGAAACACACAACTTGGTCGACCCAGCTTGACAACACAAACAAGAGAACTCGAAGCACGCGACCACCCGCCCGCAACACCCACGAATTGTGTCAACTCTTGAGGCTGAATCGAGGAGGAGGAAGAGGAGGACAAGGAACCACAGTGAAACATCAAACCAAGGAAGATGTGCATAACTGTATAAAAGGAAGAGACACGTAATGAGAGCTTCCTCCCATTTTCTATGTATGTGTGTGTGTGTGTGTGTGTGTGTGTGTGTACGTGTGTGTACGTGTGCGTGTGCGTGTGTGTGTGTGTGTGTGTGTGTAGAAGGGTAAACTAAATACTAACAAGCTAGATACTGTACTTATTCACCTTCTTCCGCCGGCCTGCCCTCCATGTTGACTTGCGTTCACTTTCACGGGGAGTAAGAAAAGGTTGGTTGAAGTAAAACCGAATAAATAAAGCAAAAGTGTAAAGTTAAAAGAGAAAATGAGAGAGAGAGAGAGAGAGAGAGAGAGAGAGAGAGAGAGAGAGAGAGAGAGAGAGAGAGAGAGAGAGAGAGAGAGAGAGAGAGAGAGAGAGAGAGAGAGAGAGAGATGAATATAAGACATACTTCCCCTTTTTACAAATGGTACAAGGCGCCCTAAACAAAAAGAGAGAGAAGAGGAGGGAAGAAAGAGGAATGTAAAAGGAAGAAGGAGGAGCAGGAAGAAAGAAGGGAAGATTAGGAGGTGAATAAATAGGTGAACACGAAGACGGAAGGAAAGAAGAGATGAAAAGTAGATGAGACACTAAAAGAGAACTGGAAAGAAGAATGATGAATGAAGAGAATGAAGGAAAAAAATATGATCGTAAGAGACACGGAGAGAGAAATGAGGGGAATAAGAGGAACGCGGTAATGAGAAGGAGAGAAGAAGTAAGAAGAGGAGATGGATGAGGAAAGGAGAGAAGGAAAGAGTGAAACTGTACGAGAGACGAGGAAGAAAGTGCGAAGAGAGACATAGAAGAGAGAATGAAGGAGGAAGGGAAGGGAAGGGAAGGGATTGGAGAAGAAGACGGGAGGTGGATCTCATTTGTGTGACGCGATTGCTAGTGAGATGAAAGAGGGCATCACCGAGGGCTCATTATCCATGTAAAGAGGAGGTGATCACAGTCTCTCCTCCTTACCTAACCCCCAATTACTACGTCAGCGTCTCCTTGAGGTGTAAGTACTAGGGTTCTCGCCTCTCAAGCACTCCCTGTCAGCTCTTCTCAGCCCGTTTTCACTTCCCTGCCACTCTCCTGCACCCCTTACACCCCGCCCCTTCCCCTGTCAAATCCCCATCAATCATCTGTCAATCTTACGTCAGTTCATCCACTTGACTTCAGCCTTGGGTCACTCGCTTTCTTTTTCCATTACTTTCTTGTCTTTCAGCGTCAGTGTCCTTGTCAGTAACACCTCCTCCCCCTCCTCTTCCTCTTCCCTCCTCCTCCTCTTCCTCGGCCCAAACCAGTGACGGGAGAGTGAGCAGCGGCATCCAACAAACCCCAAGACACCCAGAGGAAGGTAAGAGTTTTGTTTCCTCGTTGAATAATTCGTCTCTGTTCCAACTTCTCGGATCTTACAATATCTCGGTTTTTTTGTTTTTTTTTGTTTTTGGTTTATATTATCGTATCGGTTTTCTATTATGATATTTTAATGCTTTTTTTTTTTATATAATTTCGTTGAACTAGATAATATTGCGCTTGAAAGGAGAAGTATGAATGTTAGAAAGAAAATAAATAAGTTAGCTTCTATGTAATTCAAATATAACGGTCTGTCTGTCCTCCTCTCAGTGTGTCTGTCAATCATCCTGAAAGTCTGTCTGTAAAACACTATTTCCTGGTCTCCTTTTACATTATCTTCGTCCGTCACGTCCCCACCTCTTTACCTCCACCTGTCCGCCGCACGCCTGTCGCCTCCTCCCCGGCTTCACATTTCCTCCGTCCACCCGAGCCCCTCACCGCTCACCGCGCCCTGCACCAAACACACCCACCCAGAGAAGCGGGAAGGGAGTCTGGTGTTCATTTCCGGGACGTCTGCCGCTCTTTACCTTCCTTTTCTATTACGCGGAAAATTGTAACTTTATACGTCATAGGAAAAGGAACAAGGGAAGAGAAGAGGAGAGATGATGACAGTTCACGTTAAGGTACTACGTAAGGATTGTGTAATATGTGCCAAATGGTGAAATATGAAGCTCTTTTTTTTTTATTTATTTTTAGTTGTGAGGCAATATAACGTTAAGGAAACTAGACTAGGGACTGTTCGCTTTAGACAAGACTTAGGTTAGGTTAGGTTAGGTTAGGTCGCTGCATGGGTGAGGCAAAGAGATATTACAAGTCACCCTTCCTGGAACCTCAAGATGACAAAGAATCTCACACAAAATTCGTAGTTTCCTCAGAGCGCCAAGGACCTCGAGGCGCCACGGAAATTGCAGCTTGAAAATTATTCACTTTGAAGAACGACGCGAAGTGAATGTTGCAATAAATAGACACTCGACAATGATAAACAGAGCCGTAACGTGGAGGGACGAGGAAGGAAGGAAGGAAGGAAGGAAGGAAGGAAGGAAGGAAGGAAAGAGGGAAGGGTGTTGCAGCGGGTGCCTCGTTAACTAAACTATTAGATGATTGTCATACTTTGTTCCTGTTCACACACACACACCCACACACACACACACATGAACGTATTACAGAGTACCTTCGTAGTAATGAGAGAGCCGTGATGATCCTGATTGTTCCACTACCATCTAGTCTCATGGCTCCACACACCCAGCCAGCTCCACGTTGCACCAAGGCTCGTCTGCTACCATGGCTCTAGCACACACCACCCCACCCAGGGCACCACCACCACGTTTTACTCTCTCCTTACACCACACTCGGGCTGGCTCACACTGCACCTGTAACCGACCAACGCAAAATAATCCTTACACAGATACATCATACTAATTCATACCACATTTACTATAGACCAAAGAACACAGGTAATATTCACAGTTCTACTTACAATTACGTTTGAAGTCGTGAATTAGTACTAGATGAGATCCTTCAGTATAGGTCTAGCTAGATGTGGTGCACTAGATACAGATAATTGAGTCACTCCCTCCATACTTTAGCTTGAGTTCCTACCCTACCGCGTCCTGTGTTGGGTAGTGACTGACTCTCCCTCAACACCTGAACCCCTGTCGCGACGCTGCTTCGAACCTTATTCATATTTCCAAACCCTTGTTAGAGTCGCAAGTCTAGTGTGTGTGTCTCATTTCCTCCTCTTCACCCTTATTAAAGCTCCATCTCATATTTTGCGACGCTGATAAGCTTACTTATTCTGTACTGAAATAACGTTGAATAAAGACTGGATGAAGAAGTTAACAAGCACGTAGTAAGCACAACAGCATCGCAACTAACTATCGGTAACAACCAATTCATGTTTTTTATATTTCTAACAATTCAGTTTCACATTTGCAGTGGATGTGCCTCCCTTGGTGCTTGGTGCTTGCTTTTTAATATTCAAGACGTGTAAGTGGGCAGAGCATCAGTGCCGTGTTATCAAGGGCCACAGCGAAGTTCCAGCCACTGTTGCCACTTTTCTTACATCACTGAATGGCTTGAAACTACCTACACGTGTGCCGCCTGTCAGTCTGGGGTTTGAATGTGTGTCTTTGTGTTGGGTAAGAATGCAGAACACAAAGGTTTCATTTAGCGAGGTTTAACCAGCGCGTAATGGCGGAGGGATTCCAGTGAAAATATAACATGATCAGTCAGGAATTACAAATCGTTAATCAGAATTTGCATGTCGGGGGAAAGAAGAGCGAGGGAGGAAGAGGAAAAAATGAGCAGGAATCCATTAGCGTTGCGTTCTCTTTGGCTCCGCGACCTGGGAAGGAACGCACCCAACTTGACCCAAACTTTCCTCACCAAAATGAGAAGATAAAGCGTTCGAGGCTCTTAACCTAAGGAAAGTTGAGGTGATTTATCGGAACCTTAACCCCTTCCCTTCCCCGCTTGGCCCTACCTTGCCCCGCCCCGCCCCATCCCGCCCCGTCATGCCCTCACCGCCCAGCACCTCCATCCATTTCTTGACGGGGGTAAATCCGTGAAAAATTTTCCACGACCATCTATCTATCACACACTGCCAAGACCTTCACTTGCGTTAGTTAATTACAAGACGCCTGACTGTGACGGAGACGGGCGGACCAGGGTGGCTCTAACGACAAGGAAGAGGCGCCCGCGAGACCCAACAACGCCTGGACAAGTTGCTGGCAGTCTGCTGGAGGGGTTGGGGGGGGGGCGGGGTGGAGGGAGGGTGGAGGGAGGGTGAAGGGTGGAGGGTGGAGAGAGGGTGACTGTTGCTTTTCGTCTGGGACATGATTGCATTTAGGAGTAAGTCTTTTTTTTTTTTTTTTCCCTTTCATGCAGTTTCCTATCTTTTTTTCTCTCTATTTTACCTTCAGTTTCGACTCGTCCTTCTCCTTAGCATTAATTTTTCTGCAATGAGCACGTCAAAAGAGATTAAGAGAGAAAGAAGGAGACACACACACACACACACACACACACACACACACACACACACACACACACACACACACACACATATTGAAAGCGAGAGATATAGAGCGAAGGTAACAAGAGAACGAGACGAGAGCAAGATAAAAGAGTGAAGAGAAAGGAAGGAGAAGGAGATAGATAAATAGAATGAGAGACAAAGCAAGCCAGAGAGAGAGAGAGAGAGAGAGAGAGAGAGAGAGAGAGAGAGAGAGAGAGAGAGAGAGAGAGAGAGAGAGAGAGAGAGAGAGAGAGAAGAGAGAGAGAGAGAGAGAGAGAGAGAGAGAGAGAGAGAGAGAGAGAGAGAGAGAGAGAGAGAGAGAGAGAGAGAGAGAGAGAGAGAGAGAGAGAGAGAGAGAGAGAGAGAGAGAGAGAGAGAGAGAGAGAGAGAGAGAGAGAGAGGAGAGAGAGAGAGAGAGAGAGAGAGAGAGAGAGAGAGAGAGAGAGAGAGAGAGAGAGAGGAGAGAGAGAGAGAGAGAGAGAGAGAGAGAGAGAGAGAGAGAGAGAGAGAGAGAGAGAGAGAGAGAGAGAGAGGAGAGAGAGAGAGAGAGAGAGAGAGAGAGAGAGAGAGAGAGAGAGAGAGAGAGAGAGAGAGAGAGAGAGAGAGAGAGAGAAGAGAGAGAGAGAGAGAGAGAGAGAGAGAGAGAGAGAGAGAGAGAGAGAGAGAGAGAGAGAGAGAGAGAGAGAGGAGAGAGAGAGAGAGAGAGAGAGAGAGAGAGAGAGAGAGAGAGAGAGAGGAGAGAGAGAGAGAGAGAGAGAGAGAGAGAGAGAGAGAGAGAGAGAGAGAGAGAGAGAGAGAGAGAGAGAGAGACAAACAGTGATCTCCTTCCTTTCAATACCACCACCATCAGCAACAAGCAGCAACACCAACAACACCAACACCAGCTTCGACACTTCAACTCGAAATGCAATTAAGAAATGAAAACAGCCCAAGGTGAGGCGAGAGGTAGAAACAAACTGTCAGGCGTCACAATTTACTGATGAGTATTTGTAGTCCCAGAGATCAAGCATGGAGGAGGAGGAGGAGGAGGAGGAGGAGGAGGAGGAGGAGGAGGAGGAGGAGGAGGAGGAGGAGGAGGAGGAGGAGGAGGAGGAGGAGGAGGAGGAAGAGGAGGAGGAGGAGCAGGAGGAGGAGGAGGAATACATATACACACATACATACTGCATACATAGGAATACATACATGGGAAGAACAGATTTGATAGTCATTTGCTGAGCTATTGTTTGGAGGAGGAAGAGGAGGTTGAAGAGGAAGAGGAGGAACACATAGGAACACATAGGAAGAACAAACAACAACAGGCCTGCTGGCCCTTACGAGGCTGTTTGTGAGACTACACTATCTACTCTAGAGTGAAGGATACAGGATAGTAAGGGTGAAGGCTTCTCTCCCCAGCCATGGCTGGCAGGGAAAGGAAGGCCAACCAAGACCATACTGTCACTACCACTACTGCTACCACTACTTCCTGGCAAGCGATGTCAGGCCACTAGCGACGTCTTTTGAATCGACATTTCGTAAGTTAGGTACATCAGGATGAACTTACTCAAAGTTTGCTACGTTAACGGATAGTATTTTAGTTGTGGATTGGCTTCTAAATATTTGTCAAGTCTATTTTTGAACGTAGTAATTGTTTTACTGTCGACGATATTGGCGGGCAGGGAGTTCCAAACGTTAACGATCCGATTGAAAAAGAAGTGCTTGGCTTCGTTTGATGTGAATCTTTTACCAGTAATCTTAAAAGAATGACGTCGTCTTGTTATATTTGATCGATCAAAAGTAATGTAATCTTCTACATTGATATTATCGAATCCTTTGATTATCTTGAACATTTCAATTAAATCCCCTCGCATCCTTCGTTTTTCTAGGCTGAATAAGTTTAGTTCTTTAAGTCTTTCTTCATAAGGTTTATTTTTCAGCCTTGGAATCATTTTTGTTATTCTTCGCTGGACTCTTTCCAGTTTGTCAATGTCCTTTCTGTAATATGGGGACCAAAACTGTACGCAATACTCAAGATGGGGTCGTACTAGTGAATTATGCAGTTTTAATATGACTTTTTCTGATTTATTTTCGAAAGTACGCCCAATAAAGCCGACCAATCTGTTAGCAGTTTTAACTACCTCTGAACAATGTTGACTGGGTTTTAAATCGTTTGATATTGTGATTCCCCAGATCTTTTTCTTTGTTTACTGTAGAAAGTGATTTACCATTCATTGAGTACTGAACGTGATCATTATTACTTCCGATGTGTAGTACCTTGCATTTTTCAACGTTAAATTTCATTTGCCATTTATTGGCCCAAGACGTTAGTCGATCTAGGTCTGATTGTAAGACTTCTCTGTCAATTGTCGTAGTTACTTTGCTGAGAATTTTCGTATCGTCAGCGAATTTCGATATTTTGCAAGTGATCCCATCATCTATGTCATTAACATATATCAAAAATAAGACAGGACCAAGCACTGAGCCTTGTGGTACGCCACTTTTAACGTTTAACCATTGAGAGGAGACACCGTTTAAGACTACTCTCTGCTTACGTTCAGAGAGCCAGTCCAGAAGCCAATTGTAAATGCTACCAGAGATACCATGAGACATTAGTTTATTAAGCAATCGTTGATGAGGTACTTTATCAAAAGCCTTTTGAAAATCCAGATATATGACATCTACTGCTCTGCTTTCATCGTACGCGTCAAAAACATTGTGGAAGAAGTCTAATAAGTTAGTTAAGCATGAACGTTTATTACGAAAACCATGTTGTGAGGGTTTTATTATATCGTTGTCTTCAAGGAATTTCACCACATTGTCACGAATGATTGTCTCCATTAATTTACATACAACTGATGTCAGACTGATTGGCCTATAATTTCCGGGTTGTGACTTGTCCCCCTTTTTGAAGATTGGTGTTACATTTGCACGTTTCCAATCTGATGGGACTTTACCATCTCTTAAGGATTTATTGAATAAGATTGTAAGCGGTTTACTGATCTGGTGCTTGACCTCTTTCAAGATTCTTGGGGAAATTTTATCTGGTCCAGGGGTTTTGTTTGTTTTCATCTTATTGATTTTTTGCAAAACGTCATTTTCTACTATGAGTATATCATTTAAGAAGTTTACTTTCCCTCTAATCTCAAGTGGCTGAAACGATGAGCAATCCTCTTCTGTAAATACGGATGCAAAAAAGTTATTAAGGATTGTAGCCATTTCGTTTTCGTCATTTGTGTGATTTCCATGTCCTTTAGTAAGTGGACCGATATTGCAGGTAAGGGCTTTTTTACTCTTAACAAAACTATAAAATTCTTTAGGATT